>APFE031574894.1:84118-140127 GCA_000404065.3 Pinus taeda | reverse complement strand
AACTCTTCTAGAAGGCTCTAGAAGTGACCACAAGTAACTTTTTAAAGATGAAACTTGCGCCTTTTGACCTTTATAGGGGTACGCACCCAACCTTTAGCTTACAGAGCATATAAATACGTAGGTCTAGTGTATTTGGAGTGCGTACACGCAGGCAAGGTAGAGAGAACCTGCGTACCCAGAGATAAACATGTTTTCAAGTGACTTTCTCTCTCTTTGAAGTTTTGACATGAAGAACAGAGGTATGGGGCTTGACAAAGAGGACAATGTGGCTATTGATGAGGCCACATAAACTGCAGATAGTCAAGGTGACAAAATTCAGTGTAACAACGACAACCTCCTAAATATACACCAAGTCAGCTTGAAGGGCTACGAGCTCTTCTATCACCTAGTGACAGTAGAGTTGGGTCACCATAAGCCGGAGAATCATCTTTAATTATTCGTCCTGATTATTAATTTCAAGCAACAGAGTATATTTCTAAGCCAATTTCATTTTCCAAAGTTACTGGTAGTATTTCTCCTACTAGTGAATTAATTGAAGAACCTGAAATTTCTGAACCTGAAACTAAACCTGCTACTACTCCATCTTCAGGATTTGCTTCTCCAACTTCTAGTGATCCTGGTTCACCTAGGGTAGGAAGTGTCATTACCCAAAATCTTCCTTCTGGACTCATTTCTATTGAAGAACTTGTTAGTCTGGACGAAGATACGACTCTCCCTGAAAATAAACCAACTTTAGAACTTAGGGAGCGTGAATCAATCTTCTACAGTCCTTTTAGAAGTGACACTTGGTACGTATCATTGACGAACTTTTTAGAAAATCTGGGTCTTGCTTTTTCACCACCTCGTATTCCTTTTCATCCTACACCCAGAGGTTATTATCCTCCTTCGAATATGTCGAAATGGTCATCCATGTTTTCTCAAACACCGGAAACATTTTTATATGGCGGTCCTTTTGTTCCTTCTGGGTATCAGTCACTCACTGGTACTTTTTTAGGAGCATCCCGTCAACCAATTGAACATTAGATATCAACTGGTCATAACAGAACTCCACCGTTGAGTGTAGAAGAAATTCTTATGATGTCTGGTACTATTCCAAATCCACAACCTCAAGTTAGTCAGTTACCACCTGGAGGGAAACCTCAAGGTAGTTAGTTACCGCCTGGAGGGCAACCTCAAGGTAGTCAGTTATCGCTTGGGGGGAAACTTCAAGGTACTCAAATGTCGCTTGGGGGCAACCTCAAGGTAGTCAAATACCGCCTGGGGGGCAACCTCAAGGACAATACATACCTTCGGGATAGTACATACCTCAAGGTCAACCCCAAACTCAATATATACCTCAAGGTCAACCCCAGTATCAATATATACCTCAAGGTCAACCTCAGTTTCAGTACGTGCCTCAAGGTTATCAACCTCAAGGTCAGTACCCAACTCAAGGTTTCCAACCACCTTCTGGTCAACCATTTGTACAAGGAGCTGGAAATGTACCTCTTAATTATCAGCCCTACACTCAACCTGGTTATGGTCCTCAATATTCTCAACCTTTTATGGGTCCATACCCCAGAATGAACATGGTGTGGGATCCATCTCAAACTCAACAGATTTTGCAACCTAATGTGCAGTTATCAAGTCAACCTGGACAACCTTTGGTTTCTGGTCCAACCCAACAACTTGTCCAGCCTACTGTTCAAACTTCTGCACCTGGTGTAGTTCATCAGCTTGGGCCTAGTTCACCTCAAACTCTGCCTCAAACTGCTGCTACAACTACTGCAACTTCTGTTCAATATACCCCACCTACTTCTGGAGCATCAACAGCTCCAGTTTCTACTGTTCCTACATCAACTCCTCAGACCTCTTTACCACAGTCAGGACCTACAATTCAGACTTCGGTTCAGATGCCTATAGGACAACCTGGTCCAAGTACGGTTGTCACAAGTCAACTGAAATTAACTTATCAACCATACCAGGGACAGTATCAATACGGTCCTGCTATGCAAAACCCAGTTTATCAGTATCAACTGTACCTTAGATATACTTATCAACAACCTCAACAACCCCAATTTGGTCTGGTTAATCTTGGTTTCCAGGGAGGATATAATATTCCTAATGCAAATCCAATTCCAGGTTATCCTGGATATCCTCCTCCTAGGGCTGGTCTTGTGACCCAAGGTTTTCGAGACCCTAACCGTCAGTTACCTTTTATTGCAACTTTGGATTTACCTGATTTGTCGTGCCTTACGAACGATTCAATTTACTATCTTCCGTATTGGCCGCCAATGCCTAATAAGTTGCCCAGTGATATCCCGAAGTTTGAGGGTAAGTTAGGAGAAGATCCATCAAATCATGTGATGACTTATCATCTCTGGTGTGCATCCAATTCCATTATCGATGATTCAATTCGCTTACGTCTTTTTCAATGCACTCTGATTGGTCTTGCTGCCAAATGGTACATTGAGTTACCACGAGGCTCTTTTTATAATTTTAGTCAGTTAGCCACCTCTTTCTTAACTCATTTTCAGTTGCTTGTCAGATATGACAATGGCACGGAATTATTAACTTCATTAAAACAATCAACATTCACATATGTTTCAGATCATATTCATGAATGGCGATGTCGACGACGTTTAGTGAAAGTTTTTATTCCGGATCAAATTTTGGCATAATAGTTTGTTAAATCATTATTACCTAAAATCACTGAGGATGTAGCTAAGGCAGGAGTTGTTACTGAAGAGCAAGTAATTGCTCAAGCTCAGTACCTTGACCTCGTTTATATGCAATCGGGTACTTTACATGAAAAAATCCCCGACCTTTCGAAGCACAATCAAATAACTGTAGCTCCTTCAGGGTCTCATGCTGCTAATGGTATGATTGGTTCAGTTAGTACCAAAAGCAAGAAGAAATCTTCAAAGAATTCTTCTCCTATTATAACTTTACTAGATTCCCCGACAGGAGATTCTTCCGCTGAAATTCCTGCCGATATCCATGTCATAGAATCATCTACGACCAAATCAAAATCCGGCGGTAAAAAGAAGGGGAAGAAGAAAAATAAACAAAAATCAAAAGAGAAACCAGATAAAAATGAACCTACTGACGAGAAACGTAAACCTCGCTATCCTTGTCTCATTTATGATGAGGAACATTTTACAAGAGATTGCCCACATCGAGCTGAGGTTTCGAAAATCGTCAAAGGTTTTCAAACACCTGTTGTCTTGAAGGATCCTTTTCCTAGTCCAGATAGTAAGATGATAGGTTCTTCCTCAAATGCCCCAAAAGAGCCCATTATGATGATGTCCCATGTCAGCATTGCGACGCGATCGAAATATTATGGTAGTAAGAATCCTTTTGGTGGTAAAGAAGCAAAATCTTTTAATTCAAACCCATCAACTTCAACTCCTTCTGGTTCTGATCCGCTACAGATTGAGAAACCTAACCTAGACTTAGTAATCAAACTTCCTGCTAAAGGTATACTTTGGAAGTCAGCTTTCAATCCACATGCGAGATTTGCTCAGAACTATAACATTGTTGAAGATTTAGCTATTTCCCCTTCAGTAATGTCGGTTTTGGAGGTGCTGCAATCATGCCCAGCACAACGTAAATTGCTATTGTTTGCTATAGGAGTTGTTGATATTCAAGATTCCAACCTTCTAATCTTCGATTTAGAGAAATGTATACCTCGCCTACCTCATCAAATGGCTCTCTAGATCCCAGTGTTAGTCAAAAATAGACCTTGCTTTCGGACTGTGATTGATGAGGGAGCTTCTACGTGTATTATGTCGATCTAGTGTTGGAGATCACTTGGTTCTCCTACACTCAATCAATCCCCGATGATTCTAAAGGCTTTTGATGGCTGAGGGTTTCATCCTTTTGGCATTTTGCAAGATTTAGCTATAGGGGTTGAAGGCAAAACTGTAAATCTAGATGTGGAAGTGGTTGATGCCCCTCTAGATTACAACCTTCTTTTTGGTCGCAGTTGGTCTTACGCTATGAATGTTGTTGTTTCATTGGTCTTTTAGCTTATTAAGTTTCCTCATAATGGAAAGATCATTACAATAGACCAGTTAACTTATTTTTCATCCGACCCAGCCTCTTTTGATAGTATTCAACATGTCGATAAAACAACTATCTCTTACAAGGATGTTAGGGTAGGTTTGATTAAAGATTCTGGTTTACTAGGAACTTTTTCATTTTCTCCTCCTAACGTATCGCCTTCTTTTGCAACTATTCATATGATTTCATCAAACACTATTGGTTTTGATGATCCTTGGATCGTACCTTCCGATCCTAAGGTGGACTCATTTGGTGATGCAATGCCTTTGAGTCCCTTTGAAGTTGCATATCAGGCTATACAGTCATTTTCCGACTCTTGTTCAACCAAATCTGATCCAATGAATGTGTTCCATGGGGAATCACTTTCAATCTCAACCTCAGATTCAACAACTCTTTCTGATCTTGTTCATACAGATGAGCAGATTTGTGAACTTTTGTCTGTTGATGATTTACAATGGGAAGTTCTTCATCATCGATCTTCATTTTTATCTGAGATTGATCATTTTGAAAATGTTTTCTCATCTATTTTTACCACTGATTATGTCAAAGAACCACAGAATCCATTGCAACATCCTGATTCTGAGTTGAATTTGGGAAATATTTATCAAACGATTCCTATTGACATTTCAGTGAAACCCGAAATTATTGAAAACATTCATATAGGTGCTTCTTGTATGGACGAGGAAATCCAAACTTATAAAGACCTATTTCAAGAATTCCACGACGTGTTTTCCTGGTCATATGAAGAAATGCCAAGAATCAATCTATCAATTGTTGTCCATGAAATTAAAACTTACCCGGATGCTAAACCTGTCCGACAACGTTTGCATCAGATACATCCAAGAAAAGCTGCTGCTATTAAAGCTGAAGTTGAGAAATTACTTCAAGAAGGTTTCATTTATCCAATTCCCTTATGGATTGGATATCAAATATTGTTCTTGTTAACAAAAAGCAAGGAATGATAAGAATATGTTTCGATTATAGGGATATTAATCGAGATTGTCCTGAAGACAATTATCCAACCCCCTATATCAATCAAATTATTGATGATTGTGTCGGTAGTGAAATGTTCTCCTTTATGGATGGTTTTTCTGGTTACAATCATTTCAACATACTCCCTGCTGATCAACCTAAAATGGCTTTCATTTGTCCATGGGTGACATTTACTTATTGCAAATTACCTTTTGGATTGAAGAACGGTGGAGCAACTTTTCAAAGAGCTATGTCTTATGCATTTCATGACATCAAGCACATTGTGCAGCCTTATCTCGATGATTTACCTACTCATTCATTACATAGAGCCGATCATCTCACTTATTTACGAGCAATCTTTATGAGATGTAGGAATTATCGAATGAGGTTGAATCCACACAAATGTGTTTTCTATATAGAAACGGGTTGTTTACTGGGATTTGTTGTCTCAAAAGCTGACATTCGTGTCGATCCCTCGAAGGTTGAAGCTATTGTCAAATTACCTCTGCGTTTGACTCTTCGCCAACTCCAAAGTTTGCTAGGGAAAGCAAACTTTTTACGTCGTTTCATTCCTAACTATGCCAAGATAACGAAAGGTTTTACCAGGTTGTTGAAATAGAATACTCCATTCTTTTGGGATGAGATAGCTAACAAATATTTTGATGCACTTAAACATGCATTGAACCATGCACCGTTATTGCATCCTCCCAACTACAACCGGGATTACTTTTTGTACATCGCCGCTTCTCATTCCACCATTGGGATGGTTTTAGTTCAGGAAGATGAATTCAACAATGAACATGTGATTTACTATCTTAGTCAAAATTTGAATCCGACTGAGCTTAAATATTCGCATGTGGAGAAATTGGCCTTGGCAGCTGTTCAAGCTGTCCAAAGATTTTGTCACTACATCTTATTACACAAAACCACGGTAATTTCTGACTGTAACCCTATGATGTATATTTTGACCAAACAATTGCTAAGGGGCAAGTATTCCAAATGGATAGTTATCCTGCAGGAATTTGACCTAGAATTTGAAAAATCCAAGGCAAAGAAATCTTTGGCTTTTGTGGAACTGATGTGTGATTTCCCGCGTACTGATACGGAAACTGTGGTGGAAGAACCCATTGCGGATGAATCCTTGTTTCTTATTAGTACTCTTGATCCGTGGTATGGAGATGTAATTGTCTATCTCCAAACCCAATCTTTTCGGCCTGAAATCTCACGATCTCAGCGAAGGAAAATACGTTTCCAATCCCAATAGTACAATATTATTGGAGATACACTCTATTGTTGTGGGCTAGATTATGTTTTCCGATGTTGTATAACTCATGAAGAAGCTGAAAAGGTTCTAAATGACTGTCACTCTAAAGCATGTGGTGGTCATATGTCTGGGTATGCCACAGCCCAAAATATATTGCGTGTTGGTTATTTCTGGCCATCCTTATTTAAAGATTGTATCAACGCAGTCCAGAAATGCCACAATTGCCAAATTTTTGATTGTAAGATGTGTGCTCCACCTACTCCTCTCCACCCTATAATTTCCGTCGGTCCTTTCGCAAAGTGGGGTATCAACTTTATTATATGTAACTCTCACTCGGCCGAGGGGTATGTGTATATCATCCTTGCGGTAGATTATTTTACCAAGTGGGCCGAGGTGATGCCTACATTTTCGGTAGACGGCAAAACTGCTGCAATTTTCATTTTCAATCATATAATTGCTAGATTCGGTGTTCCTCAAGCTATTATTACTGATCATGGAAGTTGTTTTCAAAGTATCATGATGACTGAACTAACAGATCAACTTGGCCTGCGTCATGATAGTTCTACTCCATATTACCCATAGGCTAATGGTCTGGTTTAAGCAATCAATAAAGTTCTAGTCACTATGATCCAATGAATCATTGGTATTCATCGGTCGAATTGGCATAACATGTTATTTTCAGCACTTTGGGAATACCGAACCTCAGTCAAAACATCAACTGGTTTCACTCCTTTTCAGTTAGTTTATGGGTTGGAAGCAGTGTTACCCATTGAATGCGAAATTCCGTCATTGCAAATAGCCATAGAATTACTCCCAGCCACTTCTGAAGAGGAGAAACATTTGTTGTACTTAGCTCAGCTAGATGAGAATCGACGTGATGCTGCATTAGCAACCAAGACTCATGCAAAAGGAATAAAAGCTTAGTATGACTGAAATGTTACACCTCGTAATTTTTCGGAAGGAGACCTAGTTTTACTATACGATCAAGCAAACGATAAGCTAGGGGCTGGAAAATTTGTACCTATGTGGCATGGTCCTTATGTTGTCAAGCAAAAGCTGGCAAAAGGGGCCTATGAATTGGTATATTTTGACGGTGTCTCTTTGGGTAAACCCATAAATGGGCTTTACCTGAAAAGATATTATGCTTAAATTTTGGTGTGGAGATTTTTGATAGAATAGTTTCTTTCTAGTTGGTGTGTTTTAGATTAGAAAGTGTGCCTAATTTAGAGAGTGTTTTCATCATTATTCCTACTTATCTTGATTTTACTCTTGATATTGTAGATGCCGACGTCTCTTCAAACATACATTGGTTTTGCTGATGGTGCTTGTCGTAGTACATGAAACATTTCTTCCACAGCTTGGGTCATTTGTTCACCCTCTGATGAGTTAGTATCTATGCATGGGGTAAGCCTGGGTCAAAAAACAAATAACATTGCAGAGTATAGTGCAATGATTGAGTTATTATATGAATCCATCTCATTTGGGATTCAGAGTTTGATTGTTAGGTTAGATTCTGAACTCGTTGTATTACAGCTTAACAGGGTTTATGTCATTAGAAATCCAATTTTATTAAGATTATTTTTGATAGTTCGTCTCTTGGAACATGAATTTGACTACATTGAATATCAACATATTCCAAGATATATAAACACATTAGCAGATGAAGTTTCTTCTTGAATGTTAAATAAACATTTGCAATAATCAAGATAGTAAATTTAAAAACATTCCATAAACATGTTATATAAGATAGTCAGTAATAGTGATATATCATAGCATAGAAGTGTGTCAAATATACATCGTCTTCGATCATAGGTTGAAAAACACCTTATGATCGGCAAAAATGATAGTACAAAAAGATATAAAATGTCGTATGAGTCTACAAAGGCGATCATCCTATCCCTGATGATGATCACGATAAGAAACCACTGTTCGGGCCACCCTACAAAGGAACCTCCTAAAAGGTCTTGGGATTGCAATCACATAGCGCTATAACCTAAGTGGAATATCATCTATACTAGTCTCTAGAATATCTGCTGTCAAACGCTGTAGATTATGCTCCAGTTTGGTCAGGGTCTTTATGGATTGGTCTTGTGGGTGGTGCCGGTACTGCTGTAACTGGGTGTCTCCTCTCATAGGGCTAGAGAGAGGCTGGTCACTAGTGGTTTCAGTATTGCAGCAATAATGCTGCAACTCCTGGGACTCCCTTCTTTACTTTTATCAACACGGTAGTTCGTAACAAACTTGGAAGCGACGGTGCTGTATGCACAAGTATTAGCTCTTGTCGCAGCTGTCACTTAGTTAGCTGGCATAAGTCCACTAGGGGCTTAAGCCAACTTCTATGAGCTTTGAGAAGAAGCTTTTTAACTGATGGATGGAAGCTAACTCGAAGGAAGCTAATCTGCTTGCGGAAAGAAACTGAAAAGCTGAAAGAAAACGCAAACCCTAGAAAACCTAATTTTACCAGCTAGCCCTACTGATGCAAGAAAGAGGATGCAAGCTACTGGGAGAGATGCCATTGACTTCTAGGAAGGTAAAATGCATGTATCTAAGCTACTTCTACAGTAACATCTGAAACAAACATCTTTTTGTATTTTTTGAATAAGTTGTCAGAATTATCATGCATGTGATTTAACTGTTTTCGACTGTGCAGAGGTGGATTGGCAAGAGGAAATGCTTGGAGGAGGTAGGGAAGGTTTAGAGAGGGCCTAGGGTGTCCCTAACACCCTTCCAAAGAGTTTCACAGAGTTTGGTTATCAAGAAACCGCTTTCATGAGCTTCTACAGGAAGTCTGCAGGGGTTCTATAGGATGTTCTGGAATTTCTACAGGATGTCTGTAATTTTCTATAGGATGTTCAGAAATGGGATTTTGGAATATGGATGGAGGAAGAAAGATGAAGGAGTGGGTATGGAGGTGAGATAAGGGTGTGAGGAGGTCCAGGACTTGGGGAATGGAGCTGAGGAGTGGCGAGGATGGTTGGATTTGTTCAAGGCGAGGTAGAGTAATGTTGCACAAAAATATGGGAATTTAGGGAAAAGTGAGCGAATGGAAAACGTGAGGCAAGAATCCAGGTTGGGGGATGGAGCAGATGGGATTGATGGAGTACAATTAGATGGAGAGGTACAACAGGCGTTCTACATGTTATTTCTCAAATTAGACAAACAAACACTTGGAAAACCAATGACCTAGTTACTTCACTCTAATCTGACCTAAGTAACATCAAAGGAAATGAACAGAAGTTTATTTGCAATGAAATATATGAAATAGATATGTAAACTGGGCAATCAGGAACCTGAGCACGTAACCACAATTGGCGTCAATATTTGCAAATGAAAACCTAACACTAATGATTGCATGGTGAAGCAAAGACAATGTTTTTGTTTGCAGCAATGTCACCTTTGTCCCAGCTCATGATCCCACTAGGGGAGAGGTGAGATCAGAGGTGCTTGATGGCCTTTTTCTGAAGATCTTCCCTTTTATTAATCTATAAACTAAATCTGAACATGAAAAGCCTATCTAATCATCAACCATGACCTACGTAACCAACAAGATGTTAATCTACTTAATAGAAATTATTTTGCAAAGACATAAAAAGCAAATAACAATACACAAAGGAAGCCTTGGCACTTGGGTTGGGCCCAACCCCAAGAGCTACAGGCTCCTAAAGAAACTCAGAACTGATGCCAAATAAATCTGCTTTCCATTACTCAAAAATGACCATGTTCATAAAAAAGTTATACAACAACAGCTATAAAATGAGCTGAGAAAATAACAGCACTCTAGTGCAAAATACAATAGTCCAAAAAGTAACCTATGAAGGCTAAAAGCCTTCCTATTTATGCACTACGAGGGGCCTCAGTAGCCCTCCTTAACTCAAGGGGCTCGACTGTTCAAACTGCTAGTAAACAGTCACTTTTCACCAAGCTGCTCGACTGCCTTTAGGATTTGTTTTGGTGGTCTGCTGAGCTCTGAATTGAGGGTGGAGATTTCGAGGAAGGGTCATTTAATGCAAGAGACATCCTTCCTATGAATCCTCACCCCTGTTCCTTCATGCTTGGCTGTCATCTGGCTCATAATTTCTTGGATTTGTTCTAAAATTTGTCCAAAAAACCTGAAATAACCACGTATTAGCCTTCTTGGTAAAGTGACCACCCTCATTCATTCAACCAACATAAACATACTAAAAAAACATGCATAAACTATGAAAAATGGTGGATTGATCAAGAACAATTAGGCAAAATGAGCTCAATAAGTTACCCAATTTGGAGCTCATCATCACCCCCCTGCTAAATGGGTTGCTCATCCTCTGAGCAACTAGTCCAGCTCCTCATCCTTGATTGCCTTGACCGCCTCTCTCACATCCCATGCCTCCGAGGTGATATCTTCTTCGCGACCATGAAATCTGGCCTTTCTTTCCACTTCTTCCCACTACCTGTGTTCCTCCTCTTCTTTGCCTCCTTCCAGTAGCCCCAAAAGCAAAGGAGGAATGAACTTGAGGCTGATCCAGTTGGCCTGAAGATTCTGCGTGGACTGTTTGTAGAGAGGTACTCTTGCCAAGGCCTCCCTCATCCTTGTTGGGGTGTGGTATTCTCTAATCTTTAGGCTGTGGGACAGTGTGTTCCACTTTCGTGTGCAACATGAACACAATTATCCCCCAATAGTCTCTCCATGTCCTCAAAATGGGCTATGGCTTGAGCTTGCCATCCCATGTAATCTAGTAGGGCCTGAGAGTCACTGGCCAAGTGCTGGTGGGCGAGTATTAATGTTAAGGGATCCTCTGGTTCTGCTTTAATCAATAGTGGCTCCTTTAGTTCCCTGTCCATAATGTTTTGGACCTCTGCTGCTCTCTTTTCTTCATGATTTAGCCAAGAGGCCATGGCCATAAGTTGTACGTCTCCTACCACAGTGTTGGGGTCCCACAAATTCATGTTGGGAAGGGCCAAATTGTGTAGGTAGAACTCTGATAGTTTGGCCTTGTCCTCTGATGAGCTACTGTCACAGAAAGCCATGAGTTGATGGTAATTTTGAAATGGA
The DNA here is from genome assembly GCA_000404065.3 of Pinus taeda. Lineage (NCBI taxonomy): Eukaryota > Viridiplantae > Streptophyta > Pinopsida > Pinales > Pinaceae > Pinus > Pinus taeda. Next base: position 128,815 of record APFE031574894.1, on the reverse strand, counting down.
GTGATGCCCCTTTGGGCCAAGGTGTTGATCTGAAACTGCAACTGCTGATCCTTAAGGTATAGGGCGTATGATTTGGTAGGTTTCCTACACTGCAGAGCTTCCATCGCCCAGCTGGCCATGCAGGCCAGTGGGGCCTCCTTTTCTTGCACCTGCTGTTTCAGAGACTGTATCTCCTTTGTTGCTTGTAATTCCTTCTCCTGTAGCTGTCTAGTCAGTGCCTCAATCTCAGCCTGCAACCCATCTTTCTTCTGCTGTTCATCAGGGGTTTCTCTGTTTGTTGTGGGCTCCTCTTGTTGCTGCTATTCTCCCAAGGTGTGGGGCCTATCTTCCTTAGAGTGTCCCTGTGACAGTAGTTGTTGTTTAAGCAGCTCATTTTCTTCCTTTAGCTTGACCCACTGGCTGCTTTCTACATGCCGTACCAAAGCCAATTCTTTCCTTGCCTCTTTGACTTGTTCCTCCAAGGGACCTATATCTGCCACACCCTTGGACTTGGCGATTTTCATCCAAGTGTGGGTCCTTACTCTCTCTTCCTCCAGTGCAAAGAAGAGTGGCACTGCAAATTTTTGGGGAATTACCTTTCTAGCCTCTAACAGGTTATAGTAGGAGCCCAAGCTGGGCTAGGGGCTTGGTTCCATAATGTTCTTAGTCTTCTCTTCCTCCTGGGATGATTTAGTTGCCTTTTCCTCCAACTCTTCGGTCTCCTTTAGCCTAGCCAGTGTTTCCTGTAGAATTGTCTCAACATCCTGTAGAAAGGTCTTTGTGTCCATCATTTTAATCCTTTCTCTCCAGGTGGACGCCTTCGGGCTACTCTGTTCATAGGTGATGGATGCCTTTGAGGGAGACCTTTCCTTTTGTTTAATTGGGGTGTCCACAATCGTAATTGGCTCTTTTGACTATGGCTGGGGTCTGCCAGCTTTTATCCTCGTGCTTCTTCTTGCCTTAAAATACATGGAAGGCTCCCTTTTTCACTTCCCTTTTTGCTTTGGATATGTGCTTAAGGTAGCCAACACAGCTGCTGCCCCCCTGGCCAAAATCTCAGGTGATTTCTCCTTTTGTTTCTTAGTTTCCATACTTCCTGTAGAAAGTCCTGTGTCGACTGTTTTCAGGCTTCCTGTAGAAACTGTTTTCGGACTTCCTGTAGAAACTGCTTCAACTGCTTTGGTCTGCTTGGCTAGAGGTGGCTTTTTTTTAATTTCTATGTGGTGGCCTTGGTTGTGCCCTCCTTTGTGCGGACTTTTTCAGTCCTCTCTACTCTACCTTGCAATCGTTTCTCTCTGGGTGCTTGTGCCACTATCCCTCCCACAACTTTAGGCTCAACAACTTGGCCTTTTCCTCGTTTTTCTTTCTATTCTTTCTGTGGTGGTCTATCCTGTGTTTCTTTGCCACTCGCTTTCTGTCCTGCCTTAGTGGTTTCATTTTCTTCACTGCTGGATGAGGTGAATTCCTCGGCCAGAATTCTTATACCGTCATCTCTGGACATATTGCGGAAAATTTCCCAGGAGAGGGGGACAGTGTAGGTATGGAGGGCATATTCCATGATGAGCTTGATGAGCCCATGATGGGCTAATTGGTCCGGTGTCCCTTCCTTCATTTTCATGCCACATTCAACCAATGATTGCAGAAGAAAATAAGGGATGCTCAACTTCTGTTATGGAGGTAAATCCATCCCATGTCTGAGCTCACTCAGCAACCGGAAATGATAGCCATAGACAATACTGAACCGCCCCTCACAGGTAATGTATTTCATGATTTGGAGACTGGCTTCGCTCGAAAGAGGATTTAAGCTGGCTCTCCGGACCCTTTTCTTATCTTATGCAAACCGTTCCTCGGGTAGGAAGAATTCTTTCTTGGCCTTTTTGCCTAATGCCCTCTCCTCTTTGCTCCAGGGTATCCCCATTGGCAGATCAGTAACTCGAATAATGAGTTCAGGGGTAAGCTTTAAGATCAACCCTCTGAAGTTCACAGTGGCCAGTGTCTTTGATTTAGGTTGTAGGGACATTAAGAATTCCTCCGTTATCTCATCGTCATGACCTTGAATTTTGTCGCAAAAGGTCATCCAATTGGCACGGGTGAAGAGGTCCACTACTGCGGGATGTTCACGCAATTTTCTGGAATCCGAGGGTTCCTTCCTGATAAACTCCCCTGGCATGGTGAGAGTGCTCTGTTTCAATGCTCTGAGTAGACAGGGACTACTGTTTTATGGTTTCCTCCTTTGAACTTCAGGAAAGGATCTCTCGGGTGTTTAGATTTCAATCGGCACCAATTCCTTGGTCCTACTGTTTTTGCTGCCCAAACTCGACTGTCTGTGTATAAAAGGAAGAATTAGGCTCCCACAGACAGAGTTCAGAGCTCAATTTTCACTCCCAGCATACATGAAAACGTGCAACTTCAATTTTTTTTTATATACAGGCTAGCCCTCTCAGTGCTTTATCTTTTCTACAGGAGAAATTTTTCACAGGAACCTTGGAGGAGAATGTTGACGCAGGACCGACTGGGAAATTCTGTGTAATCACACAGGGAAACTTCTATTATTGACTCACAGGCAGACTTGTCTCTAATTCTACTACTCCAGACAGTTGAATTCACCACCTTTCGAAATATACCATGTAGGGAAGAGTGTTTCCGAGCCAACCTCTCTTAGAACTCCAAATTCGACGTAGAAAGTCCAGGTTTCTCTACTCCGGAAGGCTATGTTGTACTTCCTGTAGAATTTCTTCCTATAGAACGCTCAGCCAACTTCTGTAGGATGTCACTGTGCTTCTGAATGAGCTCGGTACGTGGGAGAATTTTGAAATAGGCCGAAAATCTCGGTGGAGGATGACGAGTTAATAGATTGCAGAAGCGGAGGATGAGTTCTTCGGCCAAGGACGTTGCAAGTGCAAATGAACAGTGGGTGTGTGAGTCTTCAGCCAAACATTTTGAACTGCGGTGCAATTCATGGCGAGGGGGTGAGGTGGCCGGACCGAACCATTATCCAGCGTCATGGCCATCATTTTTCTGCATGTCCCTGGCCGCCATTACCTCCCCTCTGCCATTAACCGCCGCCACCACTGTCAGTCTCCCGATTTTCCCTTACTGGACACTCCACACGTGTTGGCTGCACGGCTCGTTGGGGAGTTTGAACGTAATTGAGCTTGTTCAGATCCCACGAAGTGGTGTAACTGGCTGAGGGTGGCCAGTTGACTGACCATTGAATTCGTTCAATCCAAACCATTTTCACAAACATGCAGTTTTCAAAATATTGTTTATGCAATTGACGAATGAGGTTAGACACTTACCTGCGTGGCCATGGACACGCTATGCAGACTTCGGGACTTGGAACTACTACTTCGCTTGCTGCTACCTTATGCACGGGTGCTAGAGCCCATTCTTTCATTTGCTGATGTTGTATGCACAGCTTTGGAACCCGATCCTTTGGTTGTAAACACTGCATGCACAGGTTCTGTCTGGTTTCAGCTGTCAAGGATGTGTTCACGTCCAAGCGGAGCCTTTTACATGTCCCCTGTGTCGATTTCAGCTGCCATTGACTCCAGAGTATGTGTTCCAGATAGATCAGCTGCTACAGGATTCCTGTAGGATGTCTTGTAGCTGCTTCTCCTCCTGGGATGCAGGCTAAATGAGCAGGGATACATTCACTGATGAAGAGTCTAGATGGAGCTTGAACAGGTAGAGTGTGCAAGCCTTTGCTACTTGATTTGTCACTTGGAAAAAAATTTCAATTTGAGGAAAACAGGGCTCTTTGTATGACTGTGCAGGAACACATAACCAGGTGGGTGCAATGGAGGTGGAAAGAGGTGAAACAGGGGTGACATACGGTGATGGATTGAATAGAGGGGTGGCTGCAGGCCTAACAAACTGATCCCAACCATCAGATTCCCTTTCAAAATCAAATTTAGCTTGCCCAAAGGTTCTACAGGATGTTTCCTGTAGAAATACATAACTTCTTGTAGAAAGCCCATAACTTCCTGTAGAAAGTGGAATCTCGACTGGAAATGTGATCAAATTCTAGGAAAGGCAGGTGGCCATGGAGGGATTGTCTGTAGGGATGTCCTAGAGCCTGGTATAGAACCCTTTCCTTGTTTTGCACACCCTTCTTTACCTGCAATGTATTCCCTACAACCTGCAATCATTTCACAGAGATTAGGCCTGTTTTCTTTTCCTTTTTCTTTACCTTTCTTTTTCTTTTTTCTTTTTTTCTTCCTTTTTTTTTTAAGAGACAGCTAGGGCGCCTCCATGAGGTTTTCACCCTCGCTATCTGCCCTGGGTGCCTCAAAGCAGTTTTCACCCAAGGACTCTTCTTTTTATTCCACATTTTTTATTTTCCAGAGACAGCTGGGGCGCCTCCATGAGGTTTTCACCCTCACTGTCTGCCCTGGGCGCCTCAGAGAGGTTTTCACCCAAGGATCTTTTTATTTCCTGTTTTTTTTTTTTATGATCAAGGTGTGGGTGGAATAGAGGCAGAGCCCTGCTCCACTACTAGCACTGATTTTGCCAAAGTTTTAATGAACTCCTGCCTCGAAAGAGGTTTCTTGTAGATTTTCAATCGATGCCCATTGATGAGCATGGGGATGGCTTCTTCATCAGTGGTCCTGATGAGGACTGAAAAATTGTCATTGCATTTCTCCACTATATATGGTCCTAACCATCTTGTCCTCAGCTTCCCTTTGAAGTCCTTGTATCTTGAATCATACAGCAGCGCCCAATCTCCAGGCTGGAATTGCTTTTTGTGAAGGTGCCGGTCATGCCATATCTTCCTTTGAAGTTGGACTACTTCTCAGTGGAGGAGGGCCTGCATTCTCTATTCATCTAATCCATTCAGCTGCAGTAATCTTTCTCGCTAAGCATGGTTGAGATCTAAGTCCAGCTGAGTTGCCACCTTCAATGTGTTGTACTCGAATTCTATCTAACCCAAAGCTTTCTTCCCGTAGACCAGCTCATAAGGTGTGAAACTTGTTGTAGTTTTCCAAGTGGTGTTGTAGGCCCAGGTGGCCTCAACAAGGCGATCTTCCTAATCCTTTCTGCTGCTGCTCACCACCTTAGTCAAAATCCCATCCAATTCTCTATTAGTGACTTCCACCTGCCCATTTGGTTGTGGATGATACGGGGTGGAAGTTCTGTGCTTGATCTTATGATGAGCGAGCATGTCATCAATCAAGTTATAGGTGAACTGGCTTCCTTGATCGGTGACTAACTCTCTTTGGTAGCCAAACTTGTAGAAGATATTCTCCCTTAAGAACTCAACCACTTTTTCTTGTGTCGCTGCTTTGATTGCCTTTGTTTCTGCCCACTTTGTCAGGTAGTTGGTGCACACAATGATGTAAGACCTTTGCTTTGAAGAAGGGTTGATAGGAACCACAAAATCCATGCCCCACTTCTCAAATGGCTTGAAGGTCACTTGAGGTTGGAGGGGCATTTAATCCCTTGGAGTCGGTTTCCCCATCCTCTGACATCGATCACACTGGCTGATGTATCTTCTAACATCTTGATGAAGAGTAGGCCAATAGTAGCCTGCCTGTATAATTTTGAAGGCAGTCCTTTTTGCTGCAAAGTGGTCTCCACAGGGTCCATCGTGACAGGTTAGGAGGATGTCAAAAACTTCCTCCTCCCTAACACAACGCCTCAAGATCTGATCTGGGCCAAGTTTAAATAGATTGCCCCCGATCCAAGTGAAGGGGGGCACTTTTCCTCACAATTTTTCTCTTCTCCTTTGAGGATAGATGCGGAGGGAACAGTGCTGAGACCAAGTAATTTGCTATGTTAGAAAACCATGGAGAGAGTACTGAGATAGAAAATAGGTGTTCATCTGGCATTTGGTCATCCACTGTCCCTTCTTCACCTGCAGGCAACTCCAATCTAGACAGGAAGTCAGCTACAACATTTTCCTTACTTGGCTTGTCAACAATAGTCAAATCAAATTGCTGCAAAAAAAGTAACCATCTAATGATACGAGCATTTACATCAAGCTTATTCATTAAATATCTAATTGCAGCATGATCAGTGTGTACAAATGTTTGATAATCAATGATGTAGTGTCTGAACTTGTTTAGGGAATGGACTACGGCCAAGAACTCTTTCTCGGTTACAGTATAGTTCATCTCTGCCTTGGACAGGTTTTTGCTGACAAAGTATATGGCATATGGAAATTTCTCCTCCACTTGTCCTAAGGTTTCCCCTATGGCTTTTTTCGAGGCATCAGTGTGGATGTGGAAAGGTAGGGCCCAGTTTGGACCTCTCAAGATCGGGGCGGATACTGGCTTATCTTTCAACTCATCCAGAGCCCCTTGGCAGTCATTAATCCATTTAAACTCAACATCTTTCCCTAAGAGGCTAAACAATGGCAAGGCTAGCTTATTGAAATCTTTGATGAATTTTCTATAATATCCTGCCAAGCCTAGGAAACTCCGAACATCTCTGACCTTTTGAGGAGGTGGAACCTTTTGGATGATAGCGATCTTGTTAGGATCCACCTGTAACCCTTGCTGAGAAATTGTATGACCTGGCATGGTCCCTTTAGTCATCAAGAATTCACATTTTTGAGGACTGAGGGACAAGTTCATCTCAATGCACTTGGTTAAAACTTTTCCTAGGTTAGTCAATGCTTCTTGGAAATTGGACCCATAAGGAGTAAAGTCATCCATATAAGATTTCCACCGAATCGTGAACTAGTTCAGCAAATATGCTTAATACTGCTCTTTGGAAAGTGGCAGGAGCATTGCATAATCCAAAGGGAAGGACCCGGTAGGCAAAGGTACTCCATGCACAAGTGAAGGTGGTTTTATCTTGGTCTTCCGCGCTAATTTGGACTTGATTATACCCGCTGAACCCATCTAGGAAAGAGAAGAACTTCTTTCCTGCCAGTCCATCCAACACTTGATCTATGAAAGGAAAAGGGAAATGGTCCTTCTTGGTGGCTTTGTTAAGTTCTTGGTAATCTACACAGATTCTCCACTTCCCGTTTTTCTTGGGCACAAGCACTAGAAGTGAGACCCACTTACTGTCAGAGATGGGGTAGATGAATCTTGCATCCAGTAATTTTTGCAATTCTTCTCTGACAATGTCTTTAAGGGCTGGATTCATTCTCCTCTGAGGCTGTCTGACTGGTTTACAATCCTCTTTAATGTAGATGTGATGGGTACAAACTGAAGGGTGGACTTCTTTCAATTGCTTATAGCTCCAAGCGAAAGCATCCAAATTATTGCTCAATAAGCTGCACAACTCCTCCTCCTGGGAGGGAGATAGGGAGGAGCTGATCTTTAAGGTTCTTTTGGGGCCAAATTCCACACTCTTAACTCTGGGAGAGGTTGGATCAGTCACAAAGAGGTCCACTAAAGCACTGGCTTGGGTATATTCCACCAACTCCTCTAATGACAGTGCACCAGGAGGTGGGTTTTGGATCAAATTCTCAATCAAGTCATCCTCGGTTTGAGGGCCTCCCCTGGTGGCTTCTACTGTGCACAAAGGTGTAGAGTAGACCTCATCCTCATCTCCCTCTTCCAACCAGAGTGGTAAGTCATGTTCTAGCAGAGTTTGGGCAAGAGGATAGAGGACTAGCTACTTGGACATAGGCCCTTTCGTGATGGTCATGCTTCCAACTCAACAACTGATGTAAGCATCCACAGTAGCTAACCAAGGCCTTCCCAAGATGAGGGGGTATCCAGTGAGTTTTGCCTTTGGCTGAAGGACCAAGAAGTCCGCAGGGTACTCCCAAGAGTCAACAGAGACCAGGGCATCTTCCACAATCCCTTCGGGAGTCACGGTGGAGCGGTCTGCTAACTGCAGTACTGTCGAAGTCTTCCTTAAGGAACTCTGAAGGTTGAGTTTAAGCATAGTGTCCCTGGTCATCACATTAATGGCAGCCCCTAGATCAATCAAGGTGTGGGGGATTATGGTGCCATTGATGTGGACATCAACTACAAGACTCCCAGGGTCCAAATATTTTGGATGGATTACTTGCCCCAACATTAGATCGGATAGTTGTCCTATGACATTGATAGTCTGGGCATCTCTCTTTCGCCTGCCTGGGTGCCTGAAACACTTCTCCTTGATCACTTTGTTGTATATTGGTACATATTTTATGGCCTGGAGAAGTGGTATTTTCACACACAACTGCTTAAGTTCTCCCAGAAGTTCAGTCTCCTCTAGGTTTGGTTGCGTGGTTACTGTTAGTCACTCAGGAAAGGGTGGAATGGATTTTGGTTCACTTTCCTATTTTTCTTCCTCATCCTCTGGGGGAGGAGGTTGGCGATCTGGAAGGACCTTCCCAGATCGCAGGTTGATCTCCTGGATCTCCACAGCATAGGTAGGGCATGTTGTCTCCCCAGTGTATACCTGTTGGGCCTGTCTGTTGTTGGGGTTCGGGTTCGGTTGGGCAAGCATCTGGGGTTGTCTTGGAGGAGCAGGAGGTAATGGTTGTGGTTGAGCAGGTGGTGGAGGCAGAATGGTGGGAAGAGAGTTGTATTGGGGCCTCCACCCCTACTGAGGTGCATTCTACTGAGGCTGTGGCTGGACATGTGAGGGAAATGAATGATAAGTAGGTTGAGTATGGTGTGGAGATGGATAGGACCACAGAGGAGGTGCGAACCAGGAAGGATGAGCAGGGGGACCCCAAGAAGGTATATGAGCGGATTGGTTGGGGCTATAATAAGCTTGGGATGTCCCTCGCATCCCTTGCTGGTAAGGTCTGGGCCCATGCGGCCTCCTTTGGTTGAGGAAGTAGAGAGGTTCAGTGGTAGCCTCAGTCCCCTGGTACATGGCTTTAAATCTGGGCAAGGTTGGGCATTACTTTGTGGGGTGGTCTTCCTCACAAACGAAACATACCTCTACTGAGTGCAATGGACACTCATTCTTAGGGTGCTTCCTTGTACATCTGGGACAGAAAATGGCGAAAGCCTTCTCAGATTCCTCTTTCTTTTGTTGGATTCAGAAAGTATCAAGTTGCATGGCAATGGTCTGTCTCATCTCACTTTTGAGGTCTTCCATCTGATTAGCAAACTCATGCTTGGAGAAGGTGGTACTAGCTGAAAGTGGATTCCCCCTACCTTTTTTCCGCACTGCCCTAGAATGGTTTCTAAACACAGTCTTTATGTCCTCATAGGGTAGTTGGTAGATGTCTCCTCCAGCTAGCAAGTGAAAGGTATCTAGCAGGTCTTCAAGGACTCCTTGGAGCAGAACCAACATCAGAGATTCAGGGTCAAGTGTGCACCTGGCCCGTTTATAACTAAGATGGAACATTTCCTCGTAGTCTTCTAAAGACTCATCATTTCCCATGGTCATCTAAAAGATTTCTCCCTTTGTTTCCTTTGACCTACAGTAGTCCCGATATTTGTTGTTAAAGGCCTGCTACATTTGAGACCAAGTGGTGATATTGTTCCCAGGAAATCCCATGAACCAGCGTATTGCTGCATCCTTGAGGGTATAAGGAAAGAGCTTCAACTTTTGCTCGTCCTCGGCATAGTCATAAGTTCGACAAAGGACAACAAATTCAAACAGGAAGGTATCAGGGTCTTCAGTGGTCAATCCATGGAAGTGAGGTAAGGCTGAGGGACTTATGTTTTTCATTTTCATGTCCCCATTGGTCTCTCGGATGAGAAAGGCACCTTCTATTCTCTCGTTATCTCCTATATCATTTCTGTGTTCAGCCATGGTCTCAAGAGGGATGTTCTCTTGCTCTTCTTCTGTTATAGGATCTTCGTATATTTCTGGAGGTTCACCTATAGGTTCTTCTGGATCACGGCCACCAAAGAAGAGAGAAGGGTGACTTAGTGATGTGGTGGGGGTGTTGGGTAAGAATTTTTTGGTGTTGTCTCTATTCCTATGAGGCATGAAATGAAAAGATTTTGGCTGCCTTTTACTTTTTTTTCTTCTTGTACCTGCAAAACGGAAGTAGATTGAATTGCAACTAACTAAAATCTATCTTGCTAAAATGGAAATGTGGAATTGAAATGAAAGCAGGAATGGACTAATCTATTTTGCTGAAAGGAAATTGCATGAATGAAATGCTAGGTTACGTTTGCAAAATTGAAATTGCGGAATTGAAATGCTAATCTATGCTTGCAGAATTCAAATGCTAGTCTATGCTTGTAGAATTGAAATTACAGAATTGAAATGCTAATCTACGCTTGCAGAATTGAAATGCTAATCTAGGAAAGAGGGAAATGTCTAATCTACTTTTGCGGAAATGAAATTGCAGAATGGAGATGAAATAAACCACTTAGCAGAAGGTTCTGGTAGAAAATATAATAAAAGCAGCAATCACAAATACTTTGATGCTTCCCCAACAATGGCGCCAAAAAGAGTGGTGGGCTCCAGTATTGCAGCAATAATGCTGCAACTCCTGGGACTCCCTTCTTTACTTTTATCAACCCGGTAGTTCGTAACAAACTTGGAAGTGACGGTGCTATATGCACAAGTACTAACTCTTGCCGCAGCTGTCACTTGGTCAACTGGCACAAGTCCGCTAGGGGCTTAAGCCAACTTCTATGAGCTCTGAGAAGAAGCTTTTTAACTGATGGATGGAAGCTAACTCGAAGGAAGCTAATCTACTTGTGGAAAGAAATTGAAAAGCTGAAAGAAAACGCAAACCCTAGCAAACCCTAACTTTACCAGCTAGCCCTACTGATGCAAGAAAGAGGATGTAAGCTACTGGAAGAGATTCCATTGACTTCTAGGAAGGTAAAATGCATGTATCTAAGCTACTTCTATAGTAACATTTGAAACAAACATCTTTTTGTATTTTTTGAATAAGCTGTCAGAATTATCATGCATGTGATTTAACTGTTTTCGACTGTGCAGAGGTGGATTGGCGAGAGGAAATGCTTGAAGGAGGTCAGGAAGGTTTAGAGAGGGCCTAGGGGGTCCCTAACACCCTTCCAGAGAGTTTCATAGAGTTTGGTTATCAAGAAATTGCTTTCGTGAGCTTTTACAGGAAGTCTGTAGGGGTTCTACAAGATGTTCTAGAATTTCTACAAGATGTCTGTAATTTTCTACAGGATGTTCAGAAATGGGATTTTGTAGGATGGATGGAGGAAGAAAGATGAAGGAGTGGGTATGGAGGTGAGATAAGGGTGTGAGGAGGTCTAGGACTTGGGGAATGGAGCTGAGGAGTGGCGAGGATGGTTGAATTTATTCAAGGCGAGGTAGAGCAATGTTGCACAAAAATATGGGAATTTAGGGCAAAGTGAGTGAATGGCAAACATGAGGCAAGAATCTAGGTTGGGGGATGGAGAAGATGGGATTGATGGAGTACAGATAGATGGAGAGGTACTACAGGCGCTCTGCAAGTTATTTCTCAAACTGGACAAACAAACACTTGGAAAACTAATGACCTAGTTACTTCACTCTAATATGACCTAAGTAACAGCAAAGGAAATGAACAGAAGTTTATTTGCAATGAAATACGTGAAATAGCTATGCAAACTGGGCAATCAGGAACCTGAGCACGTAACCACAACTAGTGTCAATCTCTGCAAATGAAAACCTAACACTAATGATTGCATGGTGAAGCAAAGACAATGTTTTTGTTGGCAGCAATGTCACCTTTGTCTTAGCTCATGATCCCACTGAGGGAGAGGTGAGATCAGAGGTGCTTGATGGAATTTTTCTAAAGATCTTCCCTATTATTAATCTATCAACTAAATCTAAACATGAAAATCCTATCTAATCATCAACCATGACCTATGTAACCAGCAAGATGTTAATCTACTTAACAGAAATTATTTTGCAAAGACATAAAAAGCAAATAAAAATACACAAAGGAAGCCTTTGCGCTTGGGTTGGGACCAACCCCAAGAGCTGCAGGCTCCTAAAGAAACTCAGAACTGATGCCAAATAAAGTTGCTTTCCATTACTCAAAAATAACCATGTTCATAAGAAAGTTATACAACAGCAGCGACAAAATGAGCTGAGAAAATAACAGCACTCTAGTGCAAAATAGAACAGTCCAAAAAGTAACCTACGAAGGCTAAAAGCCTTCCTATTTATGCACTACGAGGGGCCTCAACAACCATCCTTAAATCAAGGGGCTCGTTTGTTCAAACTGCTAGTAAACAGTCACTTTTCACCAAGCTTCTCGGCTACCTTTAGGATTCATTTTGGTGGCCTGCTGAGCTCTGAATTGAGGGTGGAGATTTCGAGGAAGGGTCATTTAATGCAACAAACATCCTTCCTACGAATCCTCACCCCTGTTCCTTCATGCTTGGCTGTCATCTGGCTCCTAATTGCTTGGCTTTGTTCCAAAATTTGTCCAAAAAACCTGAAATAACCACGTATTAGCCTTCTTGGTAAAGTGACCACCCTCATTCATTCAACCAACATAAACGTACTAAAAAAACATGCATAAACTATGAAAAATGGTGGATTGATCAATAAAAATTAGGCAAAATGAGCCCAATAATTTACCCAATTCGGGGCTCATCAGTCACCGTGGACCCACATCTGCATTTAAAACTTTTTACTGTCAGTTTTGGACGACTTAAAAACAAAGAAAATTAGTTAAAAATTTAGAAAATGTTGAAAATGATTTTACCTTAATCATCCCATTGCTCTCCTAGTGGAAGAGCCATGTCTGGATCACCACGATAATCCATCCCAACATATGGAAAGTCCTGAATAACGAAAAGTTGGTTCCTCAACCAACGAAAATACTCAAGTGGAAATCGGACAACCTCTGAACCCTCCTCAAGATGACGGGCCATCACTACAACCCAACGCATAATCCTAGGCTCTCGGGGAAGTCTAGCCTCAACGGAAAGCTGATGTGGGACCAACATAGGGAGCCTGTCTAGGCCAAAGCTCACAACCAAGAAACCATATCCAAAGTTTTTTAGTTGTCCGTTCTTTTCTCTAGTCAGTTGGCCTTTTACATTTGCCAACATAGCCTCGCACTAGTTGAAGATGGTGCCTCAGTAACAATCTACTACCATTCGCATTTGGGATCTGATAGCTACATGCAATGTTGCGCTCCTGCAGAGTCTGGTGACAGTAAATGCAATCACTTTAAGTTCAGGATGAGAGATAGTCTTAATATCTATCCTTTTGTCCTCAATTTGGTCATTACAAAACTCTAGTCAGAGACTAGAGACAGACTGGCCACTTGGCCTAGTCCCGAATAGAGATAATCGTTTGCCTCTCTTGGGCAAACCATTCAAGAAATAAATTTCCACTAGCTCGATTTCGAGCCAGTGGCCACCAATTATGAAACACTGGTCCTGTGTGCTCTACCTGTCTACCAGCCATTGCAGAAAGTCTACCTGAGCCCTCATGCCAGGTATGGCCCAAAATTTAAATAGTCCGCATGATTTTAATGCCCGTATTGTAGATGGATGAATTAATGTGGTAAGATCCACATATTCGTGCTCCCGTTCCCGCCAAATGAGCATTTTGTATATCCTACATTGCAAAAAAGGTGGATTAGAATAATTTAGTTCAAAATTGTCGGGCGGAAATGGAAAAAATTGACATTTTAAAACTTATTTCGTGGGGTCCACACCCACTAGTTAGGGACAGTGCGTAGGTCTGCACTCGTCCTTAAGAGTAGGTACGGGACCCCGACTTTTTCCTTTGTACGAAAAAATCGGGGTCGGCAGGGGCCGCATGTTGCACTTGCGGACCCCCGCGAGTAGTTTTTTAAACAAAATTTTCCTTTAAAAATCAATTTTTAAAGCCCTAAAATGAAAATTAAATGGTTGAAATGCAAGATAGGGATGATGTGGATTACCTGGAGCTGATGGTTTTTGATTCCAAAGGTCGAATTTTCTGTAATCTTCACAGGAAGTTTCTTACCAAAAACTCTTACTTTCACTCTGAAGTCAAACGGTAAAAATGAATTTACAAAAGCCCTTTTTATAAGATTTTTTGAATAAATGAATTTTTAATTTGTTTATTTTTCACTTTAAAAAGGTAACTTTTGATGCATTTTTATTTATTTTAAATAGGTATGAGTAATGTTTTGAGTTTTTGTGCAGAATATTGGATTTTCAGGAAGAATTGATCATTTTCAACAAAGAGCATACTTTTTCTCTTTTTCAAACTTTTCCAAAATTTACAAAAAAGCGAAACATAGGAGTCCTCTTTAAGCTCTTTTCTGACTCGTAAAATATGAAAAGATTGCCGAGTTTTTTCTTTTTAAACTCGTTAAAACAGAATTAAAAGGATGGTCCACTTACAACTCTTTTTTGACCGTATAAACATGAAAAGATTGCCGAACTTTTGTCGTTTCAAGTTAGATATTAGTTATAAAACGACGTGTTTTTGATCGCTTTTTTGCTTTTTCAGATCGGAGGCACTAATTATGAAAAGTACTCCTTGATCGTAATGGTCAAGTGGTTCTCTCAAGTATCATTTTATACTTTTTCAAGCTTGGGGGACACAAATTTATGAAAAAGGACAACCATGGAGTTTTCTTAAGTTTTTCTTCTGACTCCATAAAATTGAAAAACACCGAGTTTTTCCTATACTAGACTCGTTAAAATTCAATAGTAAAGGACCTGTTCAATTTTAAACAGGAACGAACCACTCCTTCTTAGGGTTCGAATTTTAAAGTAAGTTGGACTCATCCGAAGGATGAGCTTATAATCAAGCAAATGTTATCCTCCTCAAGCTTGTCAAAAATAAAGAGGTACTTGCCAGAAATGGTGGGGGAAAATAGAGAAAAATAAACTTGTTTGTTAAACTTTGTGTTTAAAAAAGCAGCTAACCACTCTTGAACACGACACTTTTTGTTCACCTAGCTTGGGAAATCCTTTGCCTAATAGTTAATCAAACCATATTGAAAGTCTTCACCCAGTTTCTGGGTATTAACTTTGGGTCAATTGTCACCAAACCATCTGCAGTGTCGTTATGTTCAAGAGGTCACTTCAAATAAACCATTCATTTGCAAAATATCTGTCGTCCATCTTGACTATCCCTGAGTTAGTCCTTGCCAAATATATTTCTTCAAAACTTGATCTATGATTTCGTGTTGTGGGCTTGCCTACGACAGATCGCTTTCTATCAACTCCAACTCATTATCTAGAAAGATGATCCAGAAATCGTCAATACCTTGGAATTTGCACGCCCTAATGGGAGGTTTCTCGCCTTTGACAACAGGCTGCATCATTGACCTTCGATCAAAGGATTCTGTGACGTGTTTGACATCAACTCATTTATTCACATTTCATGGATTGTACTGAGTACTTTGAGGGCCATTGACATTACTGGTCGTTTCTCTCACACTTGTTAACAATTTACATCATTGACTGGTAATCAAGTGGTTTCTACCATGTTCGACTTCGACACATTCATTCACATGGATATAGTTGTACTAGTTCGGGAAGCAGAAATCAAGACCCTGGATCTAGTTTCCACCATCCAGGCTGCGAGGAATTTTGTTATTCATTATACAATAGACTATTCATAAACAGATGGCTACATCCATACTGTATCTACATATGTCTGTACTTGTGATGTATTACAAAATCATTCCTATATCAGAGTAGTTTAGATAGTTTTCTAGTCAATTTTGATCTGAGTATGGGAATGCCTACCTCAACGATGATACATTCACACACACACACACACACACACACACACACACACATATATATATATATATCTTGCATTGAATGTTTTTACAGGTTTTGACTGGGGTGTCCACAGGAAGATCCTTGAAATGATAAAGTACTTCACTCTTCTTAGATGACAAAAGCTATCCTCATCTATTACAGACTTCAGACTTTAGGGGGCAATCTGTTGCACAAAAATTGTCACATTGACATTCTACAATCTGTGTGAGTCTATCACCACTCATACCTTCCTCCTTTGCAAGTCTTAAACCTCAGTTCTTCATATCAAGCCTTAAAAATAAGAGAAAGACCTTAAAAATATCTAAAACTCTGGTTTCACACTTTCTCTTAGCATTACCTGTGGTCCTGCACCTAATAGTCATGTCCCCTGCGCACTTGACAACTCTGTCTCTATGTTATGGGTGCGGACCCGTGTAAAAGTTAAAAAGGCACAAGTACATTCTTAAAAACTCACTTTGAGTCATTTCTGGAAGCTTCTAGAGGGAATCTTGAGGTGGCAAGTTTGCTCCTTGAGGGTTCATGCATCCCATACCTTAAGGAGCTAACCCCTTGATGTGAGGAGCTTATCCCTTTGAAGGAGGACTCTATCCCTTCATAGGTGGACCTGTAACCTCCTTCCTTTACACTATAAAATGAAGCATTGGGCTGGTTACTGAAGAGGTTGAAAGTTGAATATTTTTGAGGTGAAATGTTGCTAGAACTTAGTCTTCCTAATTGAGCTTTTGAGAGGAGAGCTTACATACCTTTTTGATCTCATTTGGAAGAGAGTGAGGCTTGTCAAAGTAGAGAAGATTCCTATTTGGACCCTAGGAAGAGCTTGTACAGCATCAAGGCACCAAAGTTTGTAAAGTTATTCTATTTCAAAGTTAATACAATCAAGTTTATTTTTCTCAACAAGCTGTGTTTTATGGTTTATTTCATGGATTCCTTGATTACCATGATGAACATGATTTATTATATTAGCTATACAGGTGTTATTTGATGTGTTCTTGTTTGTGATTGCAGGTTCTTAAAGGAAACTCTTTCAGATGGTTGGAGCATAGCTGCCACAAACTAACGTTGGACTTAAGGTAGGGTCTAAACACCTCTTTAGTTTTTATTAATGAATCACAATATGTTTAGAGAAAGGTAGATTTGCTTGTTCTGCTTGTTTCTAGATATCTGTTGATACTAGGGAGATCGACCTTGTCTGCAAGATCGATTTATCCAGCCAATAGGGTACCCTAGAGAACTGGTCACTGATCAAGGTAGTTAGTTTTTATCTCACATGATTGAAAATTTGTTAAGCCAACAGAAGATCAAGCATAGAACATCCACTCCTTACCAGCCACAAGCTAATGGGCAAGTGAAGGTAACCAATAAAACACTGGAAGGCATTCTGACCAAAGTGATTAGTAGCAGCAGAAAGGATTGGGTAGATAGATTAGTTGAGGCCACTTGGGCCTACAATACCACCTGGAAGACCACCATTAGATTCACTCCTTATGAGCTAGTCTATGGGAAGAAGGACCTATTGTCCATTGAATTTGAATACAACACCTTAAGAATGGCAGCACAGCTAGATCTAGATCTCACCAGGGCAAAAAAAGAGAGATTTCTCCATCTGAATGGGTTAGATGAGTTTAGAATGCAGATCCTCCTGCACACAAAGGTGACTCAAGTTCAAAGGAATATTTGGAATGAAAAGAACATAAAGGAAAAATAGTTTCAAGAAGGTGATTGGGCTCTGTTGTATGATTCCATATACAAGGATTTTAAAGGCAAGTTAAGGACTAGATGGTTAGGGCCTTATGTCATAGAAAAATGTCATGATAATGGTTCAATATAGATAAGAGCCATTGATGCAGAGGCTATTCCTTTACTTGTCAATGGGTACAGATTGAAAGTCTACAAGAAGCCCTTGTCAAAAAAAGAATTCATCAATGGCATCAACAAGATAGTGATGGTGGTGGAGCAAGTCTCAACTTCTACCCCATCAAGTCCCTCAAAAAAAAGAAAAAAAAAAAAGAGAAAAAATAAAGAGACTCAGGTGAAACCCTCCATGAGGCACTTGAGTCCCACTGTTTGGTTGAAAACCTCTTGAGGCGGCCCAATGGTGTCAAAAAAAAGAAAAATAAAAAAGAAAAATATATCTAGGTGAAAACCTCTGTTGAGGCACCCAAGGAAAGCAGCTATGATGAAAACCTCTTGGAGGCATACTAGTTGTTTCAAAAAACAAAAAAACAAAAAAAAAGGAGATTTTTTTTTTTTGAAAATGATGTTTGCAGGTCAGCAGGATTGGAGCAACTTGAGAGGAGCAGAAGGACCTATTCAATCCATATTTTCATTCCTCCATCCCATATTCTTCATTATCCCATCAATCCATCCATTTATGAACTCCTCTAGCTCAGTTTACACAGGCTTTGTGTTTTCTACAGGATTCCCTGTAATCCTACACGATTCCCTAAAAACCTACAGGAGTTTCCTGTAGGAATTACAATGGCTTGTGAATCCCAAGAAAAGTGACCCTAGAGTAAGGGGATGACCAGCTTGTGTCAAAAAAAATAAAAATTTTACTCCACCACCTGATTAATATGCCTCCCATCACCATGTTACCCTTGCATTCATCCAATAAGTCAATTCCAAAAAGATTACAGTTTTCAAAGGAAAACAAAACAAATAGAAGAGGGTGAGAACAGAGGACAAGGGGACAATACCTGAAAACTATACCTCTCACCTACCAATAAATAGACCCCTTCTCTACCCATGACAACAATCCTCATGCTCCAAAAGTAAAAAAGAATGAAAATTTTAGGGGAGAGGCAGCTACAGGACATCCTGTAGGTTTCCTATAGGAAATCCTATAGCAGCCTATCCCACAAAGGAAATTTCATAGGGTTGCAGTCATATTCAGCATAGAGATCCCAATGTCATGGAAGATCCTCCAGAGCTCAGCAACAATAGTAGGATCATTAGCATCACTCTCTAGTTCTTGCACACCAAAGGAAGCAAGCATCAAAAGAGGCCAATACAAAAAAATCTATGGCCAATACACAACATAGGGACATCATTCTCCAACAAGAATCATCATCAAAGCATCTTACATACAGGTATGTCACATTGATTAAGCTCTCTCGTTAGCATAATATGATAAAAACATAGGATTATGTAAGAGTTGGTTTTATAAGCAAAGGTGGCCAGTTAACTTGGCCACCTTCGGCTAGTCGACAATGAGAATATAGCTAGACCAATCCACAAGTGGCAACAATCAAATTAGAAGAAAAAGGAGATAAGGCCAGAAATGGCTAAGCTACAGATGATCGAAGTGGGAGATGCTTACAAGGTAAGGAGGAATGATGGAGTGATAGTGGGACCAATGGTCCAAAAGTAAGTGTTCGTACTTTGGCAGCCAACACACCATCCCACATGATCACTCATATAAGGAAATAAAACACTGATTTCCATGCAAAGAAAGCATTAGAAATCTCGAGGATTCATCAAAACAAGGTTTCTCTCATCCTCTTGAAGCAACATTTGCAGGAAAGACATTGAGCATTTTGCAGCATAGGATCACCTATAAGATCCTACATGAAAACCTACAGGATACAAAGCAGCCATCTATAGGATTACCAGTGGGCTTTAAGGGAGGAGAGATGAAAGGTTGTCCTCATCAGAGAGTAACTAGGAGGTAGGAGCTATACCTTCCCATATTTTCCAAGTTAAAAAAAAAAATACCCCATTTGGTTAAGGAAGTTTCAGTTTAGGGGAAGTATATTGCAGAGTTATCATTTAAATCTCTCACCCACGAGAGTTCTTGAATTATACCCATACAAGCCTCCACAATTACTAAGGGAAATATGACAGGGGGTTTTAAGAAGAGGGAACCCACAAACACAGTAAGAATTCATCAACACCCTCCTGTAGTAGAAATTTTCACAAGGCACAATTGGATGGATTTCTTTGAAGGAATGAGAGGATATGATGATGAGGTGGCCAAAGACTTTGCTCTCTCACTCATACCCCTCACTAAGACCCATGCCATTGCTGTGGTGAAAGGCCTATCAGTAGAAATCACCCCTGAAGTCATTAGCAGAATCACCACACTTCCTTTAGGGTTGCCTTGGAGAAAAGAAGATAAGGGTAACAACACCCTTGCAAAGAAGAAATTATTTTTGGAAGGGTAGGACGCAATGGAGGACAAAAATGGGGTCAGAAGAGAAAGCCTTTCATACCCTTGGAATGAAGTTAGCTACCACCTCATTAAATATATATCATGTGAAGGAAGATATAATGTGGTGTATGGATACCATTTCAAAATTCTCCAAGAACTGATATTTGGAGCATACATTCCTTCTCAAAACAGACTAAGTATACCCTACTTTCCTCTTCAATGAATGATAGGTATGAGCATCAAAGTGCAAGAGGGAAAAGATCAAGAACTAGCTCATCATGGGTTAATCAAACTTATCCTAGAAGATGCTCTACAAAACGTAATACTCACTATTACATGAACAAATTTCAGAGACATGCAAGCAGAGGGAACAATTGAAGCACTTGAATATGACAAAAGCCCCACTACTAGTGAGAGGAATGAAGAAACAAAGGGAGAAAATGAAGAGGAAACAGAGGAGGAAAAAGATGAAGAAAAGGAAAAGGAAAATGAAGAATGGACAGAAGAAGAAACAGATGAACAGAGTGAGGAATTAGAGGAAGAATAGGAAGAGAAAGACAAGGATGAGAAGGAGAATGGAAAAGAGGAAACAAAAGGCAAGGAAGAACAAAGGTCTACAGTTCAAGGCAAAGAAGGGGAAGAATCACCAAGGGTATCTCTAGAACCCACTGAGAAAGAGGCAATAGCTGCTCTTACTGCCCTAAGTAAACCTATCAAGTCAGAAGGGAAGAGACAGAGACAAACCCCATTGTAATTTAGGACAAGAAAAAGCACAAGGATCAGGCAAGGAAGACCTCAAACACCCACCAAAATTCCTATTGTCAGTGAAGACTCACCAAAGCAACAAGAAAAGGTAGCTCTTCTTGAGAAAAATCAAGGAGAAGGATCATCAGGGAAAGCCTCTCCCAAATCTCCCATCACTTATGTTAGGAAACCTGTCACAAGGTCTACCTCATAAAAGGGAAAAGGTCTCCTATAGGAGACACAGAAAGACCTTCAGGAAGTAGAGGCCATCCTACAGGAAACTCTGCTAAACCTACAGGAAACTTAGAAAATGGACCAAGAAGGTATCACTCAACAAGAAACAACAAAGGAAGACCCAGAACTGAGAGAACCTAGTCCACAACCCAACCTCAACTCCTAATACAGGTTCACTAAAGGGGGTAGGGTCAGCCCATATAAGTTTTCCATCCCCTTATTCTTTGAGCTTGAAAAAGAAAGGGCAAGAACACACAGGTGGATGCAAATTGCCAAATCCAAAGGAGTGGGGGATGTAGGCCACATGGAGGAGAAAGTAAAGGAGATGGGCAGAGAATTGAGCAGCATAAGGGACAGAGAGGTAATGATGAAAGCTCAGTTGGAAGCAGAGAATGCATGGCTAAGGGGATAGTTACAAGAAAGGGAAAGACAATTGGTAGCCATGGCCAATTTATCCTTAGGGGCAATCCAGTGTAGTATGCCACCAAAGTCTTATGCCTTGTATCTTAAGGAACAATATCTACAATTCAAAATTAAGACTTTAGCACAAAGAGGCAGTATTCCCTTCCAATACTATAGACAATTCATTGATCTCTGTGATCAAAGCACCTTGGAAGAAAGAGCAAAAATTTTTGAGTTTTACCTACACAACTTGGCCTTGACAGATTTGAATGTGTGGGACCAAAATTCCAAACTAGGGGACTTACAATTGATGGCCTTAGCATCATGGATGAATCATGACGAGGAAAGAGTTGCAGAGATGAAGAAGGTAATGGAAAGAGAAGAGACATAACCCCTCATGATAAGAGTTACATAATCAAATCCAATGGTTGTCATCAACACCCACAACCTGATTGCAAATGATCCTAAGCTTGCACCTAGGTACCTTGCTACACAAGAGAAAACAGTCACACACTTTGAAGACATGTTTAGGCTGTTAGGAGATGATAGCATGCAAGCTTGCCAAAGGAGGTGGAACACCTTGCCTTATAGCCTGAAAATCAGAGAATACCATTCTCCTTAGAGAATGAGAGAGGCACTAAACATAACACCCATGTACAAGAAAGCTCTACAAAGAATCAAAGTCAATTGGATTGGCTTGAGATTCAATCCACAAATGCTCTTAGGAATGTTAGAAGGAAGGAAAGAAGAGGAAGAAAGAAAGCAGTGGGAAGAGATTGAGAAGAAGGTCGGATTTTATTCATAGGAAGATGAAACTACAGTAGAAGCGTGGGATGTCAGGGAGGCCAACGGAGCAATGAAGGACATGGACATAGATTAATTTGCTCATTTGATGAGCAGCACTTTCAGTAGGGGGGTGATGATGAGCCTCATCATTGGGTAGCTATATGGACCTTAATACACCTCCAAAATTATTAAATCAACGCTTCTCATAATTCCTTACATATTTTAATTATATTTTTCTTAATGAGATGAGTAAAAGTAAGATGTTATGTCTAGTGGTCTAATGTGCATTGGTTGTAGGTTTTTGAGAGAAAATCATGGCAATTTTGGATAATTAAGGACAAAAACTTGAATGAGACAGGGAGGAGATATTATAGGAGATAGATCCTCCTCATTTAATCCTCACTCATTTGAAGATTCCTCCATCAAATCACACTAGCTTGGAGTTGCAAGCAGTTGAGTCATGAAGATCATGGGCAACCAAGCCAATGACAGTTAAGAGCAATTTCATCTTGAGTTTGGCTGCCAAGCCTCCCTATATTTAAGGAAGTCATTGGAGATTTCAATTGTATAAATAAGGAGGCCTAGATCCTCATTAGGATTCAGATTTTTTATGTAAGAGCACTAAGCATTTTCGAGTTTAAGGCTTGTGGAAAAACATTGTTATGTAATTTTTATGATATGATAATGAGAATGAGCATTTCCTTGATCCAACATTGAGTTGACTTAGAGGGCTGAAGCTTTTGGGATAGAGCCCAACACTAGCAGCAAAGGTTCCTCTTCTTGTACTTGTAAGCTTAGTTGATTTCATAGATTAATGTTTGCATTAGTTTTAGCATTATCTGATTGCAAGTACTTGTGAATTTGATTAGTTTGCTTCCATTTGTGCATTGCTTTAGTAGTAGCTTAGAAATATAAAGGAATACCAAAAAATTTGATAGCAGGTGGATCTTGCCTCACTCCTCCCTTTAGGGACCATGGTTTGAGGAAAGAACTCCTATGCAACCCCAAAAAGATAGAATTCTAATTTATTATGGAATTTAGGGTTTTTTGCTACTTAGGACAACATCTTTTCAGTTTCAAGAATAGGATTCAATTTTCATTTTTGATATCTTCAGCCTTGTATTAGATCTCATAGTGTTTCACATTATTCTACAAGTATTTCCATGCATGAAGTAGGCAACTAGATAATGAAATTTTGTTTTCTTAAGTTGAATGAAAATATTTCTTGTTTGATATGATTCATGGATAAATGCCAGTGATTGATGCAGTGCAGGAGTTTCAATAGTGCAGGAAAATCTCATGACCAACAACCCTAGCCTAACCTCAACCATCCATGATCACCAAAGCCACTAAGTCCCTCAAGCAATTCATCATTCCATAAGAATACTTTCTAGGTTTGTTGAGCAAATCTAGCCATTTCACAAACTCTGTTTTGAGCTCTAAAGAAGTCCTCGCCATTCCTTGTTTCTCCCACCATTTATCTTCCCTAAGCCCGATACCACCTTCCAAATCATTCCTATTTCTCTTGGCCGGATCTTGTAGGAATATAGGGGATCCTGTAGGAGCATTAGGACATCCTATAGAAAGCATTAAGACATCCTGTAGGATGACCTGTAGTGGTCTATTTTGAGGCCGATCTGTGAAAAAACATCTCGAAGGATAGGAGAAGACCCCTACTTGCCTCCAAAGCCATCTAACCTTTCACCACCATCTCTAACCCACCTTCCACATCATCAAGAAGATTCTACATTCATACTTTCACACAAAAAAAGGACAAAAAGGAAAAAAGAGTCATTGTGTTCACTTATATGCATAACATTAGAGTATTTGGTTATTTCAGATTGCATGCCTAGGACAAGAGGATTAGACACATGTTAACTTAGAATTATTTTGAAGCAAAATCTCTTAATAATTAGTTAGAAGAGTGGCGTGTTTAAGTATTTGATTTCAGTCTTTCCTTACTATAGTAGACACTATTTCATTTTTCCCATTTTGTGCAAACTTTCCGTTTACTCATTGGTAATCAAGCTTCTTTTGAATCAATAGAAGGTTGGTTTGAGAAACCATAGTGGTCTATTGCTAGATTCCTAGTGGCAAAGAGTGGACCCTTCGCATCTGCTTGTGTATACATCACTGTCACCTCCAAGTTTGTACGAACGGCGGGTTGATAAAGTAAAGTTGGTATCCCCAGGAGTTGCAACATTCTTGCTCCAATACTGGTTCTCATCACTAAGGATGGGTCAATAGTCTCAACCGCCTTCAACTAGTTAATTGCAGCTCACTCCTTCACTCATGCAATGTTGAAAAGTCAAATTATGAAGGGTGATGATTTCAAGGAATGAGGACAATGGTTAAAAGAAGAAATTTTTGCAAAGGCTAGGTCACCACAACACTCCAAGCCATCCATCCACTTCATATTCACTATCTGTCCATCATTCAACCATCCCATTTCATAATTTCAAGAACAAGCCCTAAACTCTATCTCATGCTAAAAACTTCTTGACAAAAACAAACAGAGTATCCTCTCCATTTTCACAAACCTAAACTACTCCCTCTGAGCCCCAGCATCATCCTCCAAACCCTCTACATCATTTCTCATCACTACCATATAGGTAAAAGAACCTGAGAGAAGGAATGGCTGCTACAGGAAGACAAAAAGTTGTTACAAGAAGGAAAAAAGGAACAAATTGTGCTAAAAACCAAAAAAAGGGACTGCCTAAGAGAGACCTAATCAAAACAAGAAAACTCCAAGGCCGTTAGGCAATCATCTAAGCCACAAGAGTGAAGAAGAAGGCAACAAAAGGAATTGAGGCATTCACCATCAAAATAGAACTCAAACTGTAGTGATAAAAAGAGGATTTCCAAGAGGTCCCTAATATCTTTCTAACTTTTTTCCAAGGCCCAAAAGGTGTTATAGAAATGGGAGAAAGGCATGGAAGTCAAGATAAGGGTCTATCCTAACCTTAGACTATCATTTATGCTCAAAACAGGTTTCCTGTAGTTTTGTCAAGAATTACTACAGGATGTCCTATTTCTCATCTAAGGACATTTTGAAGGTTTCAGAGGTTTCCAAATGGTGGAACAAGGTAGCAGAAGGTTGATAAGGATGTGGAAGACCTTGCCAAACTGAAAAATATTCAAGAACCATCTTGAATGAGGGGAAGAAGGAAAACTAATGGTCTCAAGAAACAAGGATTTTTCTTTGCACAAATATGTTTTTTGGCTTGTCCTTGCAGAACTTACAACCAAGATTCTTAATCCACAAGAGAGAGGCCACCAGGGCCATGAATGAGGCACAATGAGGTCACTAAGTTGTTCAGAAGATGAGCAACAATTTCAGCAAGGGGGGTATAATGGGCCTCTAAATTAGACATAAATTAAGGCCCATGCCTCTAAATTAAACATAAATTACGGCTTATGACCATCCTTCAGAACATTAAACCTCTCTTTTTGCATTAGATAATGTATTTTTAACTTAATATATTCATTAGGAAGGTTTATGAATAATTGCATATTTGTGCTTAATATTATTTATTTTTGTGGAATATTATGAGAATATTGGGAAGATTATGAAGATTTGGAGGAGGAGATAATTTAGGGATTGTCTCCCTACTACAGGAGGATCACTATTAAATAATAAATCAACAAGATATTATGGAATTATGGCACAAATTATGGAACTCCAATGATTGAGAAAATCTAGGAATGTGTTCCCTGCCATTTAATGTAGATTCCTAGTATTAGGAACCATATCCACTAATCAAGGGAGTTTGGTGGGGAAATCTTCCTCCATTCATGGGGAGTGATTCCTAATCATTTTGTATAAGTACCAAGTCGAATTTTCATCTAGGGATATGTTTTCATTAGTGTTCTTGTGGAGAGAACTCGTATTTCTGCAGCTCCATTGTATTTTCTTGTAGACATGTAATTGTATTAATGACAATAAAGAAGATTGGTGTCATGTTGAACTTCTAAATCTTGTTCTCCTCCATAGGTCTCTGATTTTCCTTGGGCTTGGCCATCCCAGGAGCCTTAGATCCGTTTTGTATGATTTTATTTCCTTCTTTTCACTTCTTATTCACATGCATCTCTTGTTTTTATTTCTTTCTATTTCTGCATTTAATATTAATGATTTCTTTTTGTAGGATTGGTTTAAATGGTTGGTGTAAGTTATTTTGCAGGATCAAAAGCATCATTACATCCTTGGAAAAGATTTCTAAGGTCATAGTAATCATTTATCTACTTGGATTAGTCTTCTTATTCCAAAATCTAGATTTCTGGAACTGCTTTGTGGCAACTAGCAGCAAAATTCTGCTATTTTTTAGAGCATGCTAACGAGCTTCAATCAAGTTGATTCCACTTGTATTAGATCACAAAAACATTCTATTTCATAGAAAAATTTACCCCATTACATTTTCGCTTTATTAGGTTAGACATTTTATGGATTTACGAGATCACTAGTTCTCAAATTTCTGATTTTTTGACGAGTAAGTTTTTGCCTTTTTTTTTTTTTAGCTTGGGTTAACAGAGGTATTTTTGAGTGATTCCACTTGGAATGGAGACCTAAGACATCCTAGCTAATAAAAAAATTTTTCCCATCCAATTTGGATTTGATTTTCTTTGTGATTCGATGAATTATAATCTTGTATCATAAATCTGTAACATCTTGTAGTAAAGCAGGGGATCTTGTAAGAGAACTAGTACATCCTATAGGAGAACTAGTACATCCTGTAGGAAATCTTGTAGTGGCCTGTTTTGAGCCCAAATTGAGAAAAATCTACATTGAAGCTGGGATTAGGCCTCTACTTGACCTCGATGCCATAAAGACCATTTTAACCCTCTTCCTCAAAACCTATCTCCCATGCCAAGGAACAAGTGAGGATTAGCATTTGCATTTATAAAACAAAAATATTAAAAAAGAGTTATTTTATATTTACACATGCACACAATAGTTAGTACTCTCTAGATAAGATTTCATGCTTAGATTAGTTAGAAAATCACATGTGACAAATAGAATTAAAATAGGGGTCTTTTGCAAGAAAAGTGTCTTAATAAGTAGATAGAGGATTTCATGTTACTTTACAAGCATTTTTTAATTCAATCCTTCATTCCCACAAATAGGCAACATTTCTTTTCTCTCTTGACAGCAAAGGAAGGAAACATTGTATGCTGCACATATAGCGCTGATACCTCTTAATTTTGTATGAACTTGGGGTTGATAATTAAAGTCTGTAGCCTTTGGAGTTGCAGCATTCTTGTTGCAATATCAAGGCTCATCAGGACCATCAACCCCTAGTAGATCAAGAGTATAAAATCCTTGAAACCAGTTTTGAGTTTGACCTCTATGAACTACACAACTGGTTAAAACAAAATTTTATTGATCTTAGTGATGAATTAGGTTTGTGGGACTCCTTCCTACCCTAATTCATTTTCCCTCAGACCTACCATTTCCTTGAATTCGTTTCATGGTGCCACTTCCGGTAAATTCTCAGTCAGAGTGAAATTGTGGCCCAAAACAATGATATCCTTCTTAATGTTACCTCTAATTCCATTTCCGAGATGCTGAAAATTCAGAATTCTACCCCTCTGAAACCTTTTTCAATACATTTCCTCATGAAAATCTACAAGAACCTCACTTTCCCACACAGAGAAAAGATATTTGAAACATTTCTCCCTGAGGATGCTCAATTGCCTAAGAAAAATCAAGCTTATTCATCCTCCATGTTCCCTAAAATGACCAAAAAATTATCTCCATTGTTGCTTGTTTACTAGGCTATCAATCTGATCAGTGGGTTGATGAGGCCATCATAGTTTTTTTGTCACTCTTCTGAACAGGTGAAAAACCCTCCATCATCTTCGGCTACAATGAGTTCCTAGCAGATGCCATCCATGAGCAGTTTCTAAAATTTTCTACAAAGGGAACTTTTAAGTATGCTTCAGTTCTAGTTTATTTATTTTTATTCCATCTGGCAGACAAATTTTAGTTTCCATAATAGAAATTGGATGAGCAAGGAAATTCCCAATCTATAATTCATTGCACTTCCTTGGTAAGGAAGCATTCCAATGAATTTACCTTCAGTGAATATGTTGATCAATTTTTATATACACTCTCTTGCCTTTTGAATAGTAATGTTGAGCCAAGGATAGGATCTAAGATAGAAATATTTCCTCATCTCAGTGAGTAGACCAAGACAAGTGATTGGTACCTGTACCAGAATTATATAGAAATCAGAGTGTATGGGTGTGAATTGCCACCATACAGGTTGACCAAGTTTGTCCCAATGATAATTTTCTCACAAGAATATATTAGATAGATGATTAACATGGATGAGATGCAATTTATGGCAGCCATGACGAAATCTCAATTTAAAATAAAAAGACAAGTTGGGCCATTTATCTTCAATACCAGGGCAACAACCAAAGAAGTAGATATCCTTCTTAGGCAGATGAACTTCAAACTCAGTTTCACCTGGTCATATGACCCTTTGGGAATAATTTCAAAGCTGAGAGTAGAACAAAAGATTACTCCCTACACTTATACTCTTAGGATAGAAATCAAAAGATACATGAACTAAGATCAACGGAAGGAGAATATTCTGTAGGAGGTATAAGAACATATTCTCTTAATAACTACACCACAACCTCCAACACCACAAGAGAAGCATGGAAAGAGGCCAAGGGAAGATGTTTCCCCTCTAGTCACAGAAATCTAGGAGAAAGAGTTTCTGATTTACAAGAAGAGACAAAGGACCAATCAAACAAAAGAATCCTTTCAAGAGGAAAATGTAAAATATACTATTATTTTGACATTCCCCCATACTTCTACCATGAAAGAAGATATTTTCATAGGATCTCCATCCTCTTCAGCCTCCCAAGAGCCACTAGATACTTCTCAGTCAGGGGAATTGGTTCATGATCAAGCTAAACCAAATATATTTTCCAAGTATAGAGAAATTAAAAAGAAGAATGAGATGTTAAAAGCTACAACCTATACCCAGTTTTGGAAGTAGACAACATCCTCACATCATAGGCTACTCTCTGCCTTTGACACAGAGAAAGGAAAAATGTCGATAGCCTTCCTCGAGGCTGAAGTTCCTTTCCCTAAAACTCCAGAATATTACAAGAAATACATATTTTCCTTCAATGTTGACCAAATTCATCCAATAGACCAAATAGAATTGCATAAGTAAATAGGGAGATGTTGTATTCAACCTTGACAACTTTAGAAATGGAAGCTTCGAGGCTATAAGATTCTATCAAGAACATTCAATCAAAACTCAAATTAGAGAAAATATTTTGTCGTTGTTGGCTTGATGGGGCTTGACCCAGGTTCAAAGCTATTTAGCCAAACAAATCCCTACACCACTGGCCCTTTCGGCATCAGCCTGCGAAGTGCAGACTGAAGTCTCACCCGAAGCAGTATGGGGGAATGCTAGAACTAAGTTTCCGCACCCTTGAGATGTCTCAAGGGTCCATTTAGTCCAACTGTGCCTACCTTCGTGCAGGTCACTTCGTGCAGGTCACTTCGTGCATTGTGCTGACTTAAAAGACCTTCGCGATATGTTATAATCATCTTTGCACAACCCTAACCAGGGGTTGAGGTGCTTTCGCGCTACTATGGAAGCAATCTGTGCTATTTCCCCAAACTATACCGCGGATCTTACTTATCTTCTTAAGGATCTTAGTTAATTTCGCATAATCAGATACTTTATCTCATAATCACTTAATTAACACAATTGTATATGTTCGCACATCATATAAACAGTAGAAATGCAATCCATACATGAGACATTCAATGCAGAAAATAAGAAATAAATACACAGGAATGATATAAAACTTATCTTTATTAATGCTTCCAACTGTTACAAACTCGACTCGCCCTGCACACTCAGCTGCAGGGGTATGCGCACTCAACTGTAGACTACTAGGCCTCTGTGCACTCAGCTGCAGAGCCTTGTCCTAGTCTACGCCCAAAACTAGACTTACACTTAAATACGACTCAACTCTTCATCCTTAGACTTTTGATTGATTCCATTGTTGATTTACACTTAGAGCCTCACTCTATTTATACAATCCCATGGTCTATAGATCTCTATAGCTAACCTTAGATTATAAAATTGAGGGCAGACAACCCTATGACTCATTTACAAGCTACGTGCTCCGCACCCACAAAATGTGGGGTCTTTACATCGAAGTTACAATTTGTGACCAAAATCTGGGCTCTAAGCCCCAAAAATTTCTTTGCGGGATCCTGCATCCAACAGGCCCCCAACACAAACATCATGACTCGCCCTCGAGTCACTTTGTCAGTGCAAAGATCTTTTCTCGAAGACCTCCCAACTTTGTCTGGACTATTGCAAGATTGGTAGCGCACTGAGCGGCTGCTTGTTGTGCTTCCTAGACGCACTATTTAGAAACCGTTGTAGCTGAACTGCTTTCTTGAATTTGTTCATGTGTTTCTTACATCGGCACGAGCTTTGCTTCAATAGAGGCTGTAATGAAAAATGCCTCATCAATCCATGGTTGTACGTGTGCCTTCAAAACGACTTCCTTGTGTTGAGAAGCATCCACCTGCTCCTTGAGCGCTTTTCCCTACTGCATCCGCACGAGCCTTTGTGTAAGGGAAACTATCTATGCGGTCCCTTTTATCTCATCATATTTCTGCTGCAGTTCATGAGCATCTGTTTCTAAGCATTATATGTTCGGGTCCTCCTGTAGAGTGGTGAGAACCTCCCTTTGCAATTTATAGCATCTTTTGATTTTGAATTCGACCATTCCCCCCACATTCACTCCATTAATGCTCACTTGGCATAAGATTTTCAAGAATCTAGTCCATAAAGTTTGCCTTAAATGCCTGTTGCCCACTCCATTTGGTCTCAAGCCAAGCATCACATTGTGAATAGTGACTGTAACCGTCACTTTCCAGCTAACCCGTGCGGTAGCGCAGCTACCCGCGTGCTATTGTGAACCATGTGACACTTTGCTACTGCGTGCAGCTCCTGGGCATAGTAGTTTATGGTCCCGTGCCTCCTTTCAGCTGCCTGGAGTGTTAAGATTGTGCTTCCTACGGATAGTCAGATGGTAGGGCCACCTATGTACACCTTCAAATGACTGCCATTTACTTTTCCTGGGAAGATTTCGCTGTTTAATTTTACCAACTGCACCGCGCCACCATCTGTGATCTCCTTAATAACATATGGTCCCAGCCAATGCATTGTGAGCTTCCCTGGAAATTTATCAAACTTAGTATCATACAACAACACCAAATGATTCACCTTGAAGGTGTACAACTTAATATGTCGATTGTGCCAGGCCTTTTCGCACTGCTTTTGTACCTACTAGTGGAATCCAGCCAAAAACCGTACTTCTTCGAGCTCCTCCAACTGCATGAGCCTCTCCTCTAGGGCTCTGCGATCCTTCATAACTGTGAGCACCACTATGCACAAACTAGGCACGATGGACTCCATAGGCATTACAACTTCCACTCCATAGACAAGCTTAAAAGGTGTTTGTCCCATCAGTTTCTTGCATGTCGTCCTATAAGCCCATAATACTGCAGGTACACATAGGTCCCAATCACTTCGCTGCGCATTACATACCTTCATCATCGCATTGCACACCTTATTGAATGCTTCCGCATGGATAACATTCTATGTGATTATCCTTCCTACGTAATGTCTTTCCAACATTAAGAGCCATCTGCACATTTCCCCCCCCCAACACATACTTATTGACCATACCTTTCAGCGCAAAGTTCACGTGCATTCGCGCAGGTTGTTTTTCATATGCCTGCATCTACTTGGCCAGACTTGTGTGTATCATTTCATCCATTGTATTTGTCTGTGAATCACACCCTATGCTTCCCAAATTGTGTGTGCATCATCCTTCTAGATTCGCACCAGTTGTTAAGGCTCCCTTTGTGCGTACCCAACCACCTCGCAGGCGTAGCGCATAGCACCCAATCCAAGGCCTGGAAGCGTTGCTTTTTCGGCACCTCCCTTTCAAATTTATTAAAAGAAGGTGTCTACCTCACTTAGACCATCATAAGTAGGCAGGTCTCTTACTTCTGTCAATATGCAGCGCAATAACCTTGTCATCATATTACAATTCAATGTAGTTAACTCATGTAACTGATTTTGCCATCGCTCTGTTTCCTCATTTGAATCTGAAGTACAGGAGCTTTTGCTCTCCCATGCAAGCCACCCATCCATGGTGGGATTCACCCAGTCCTGGTTTTGCGTTGTTATCTTATAGATGCAGTCCAATCATCATCACTTTCATAGTCACACACTGGCTCTGTATAGCGTGATCCTTCAGCAGGGTCCAGGGGTATAACTACAAGTACTGACTTCTTTTCAAAAATCATTTTTCTCTTTTTCAGATTAATCACCCCATTCATGTTAGTGGCCCACTCAATTCCTAAGAGCATAGGGTAGGGATTACTGTCATCAACAATCTCTATCACTTCAAAGTCTGCTAGCGCGCTCGCTCCATGGGTATTATCTTCTGTTGGTTTGCCATTCATAACTGAATAGGAGACCATTGTAGCATAGGTCTCCCCATTCGCTCCCATGTTTGCTTCGACAGAACACTCACATTTGATCCTAAATCTAGAATAACTTGATCCATCTCATATTCTCCAATATGTGCGATTAACCTCATTTCTCTTCCCGTCCTGGTCTTTTTTTTTCCGATCTTCCTGACTATGCATAGTTCTCCTAGCGCAGTCCCAATGCATCTTTTAATGAGCTGTTGTAACCCTTTTACAACTTTACTATCATGTAGTAACTTCATGCATGTTTACAAGAACATTGTGAGCATGGATGGGTCCATCTCTAGCTCCGGTCTATCTTTTCTTCCTGAAGTGGAGGCCTCCACAAAGCTCTTCTTAGCTTCCATGAAGGTTTCCCGAGCGCGCTCCAAATAAAACTCTGCTTCTTTCACCGGAGCTTTGCGAACCCAATTACTATCTTTCAGCTATTTTCCTTTGTCATCTCCCATCGAGATTCCACTTCAGAGCACAATTTTCACATTGGGATCTTCCTCGCATAGCTCAAACCTCATCATCTACAGGTTTTGAGTCGGGGGAGGCGGTAGCGCTCCTTTGTCACGTATCCTAGCTATCAGCGTAGGATAATCTTTCGTCTCATGATCAAACAAGGTGCAATATAAACACGATAGCCGCATCGGATTCATACAATTGTGGGAATAATGTCCTGGCCCTTCGCAATTATAGCATATTATCTAACTGTGACCTTTTCCAAGTCCTCCTCCACCTCGGCCTCCTCCGTGCCCCTAAAATCCCGTTTGCACTGCTCCTGCATTCTGGTCTAGGGGTCGTGATTCGGCTTGAACTCTCTAAGTGGGAGTTATATCCATCATAAACTCATAGCTTCTGCAAGTGTGCTCATCGTGTCCCACCAACCTACAAAAGTTACAGAATAATTGTTGCGAATTTTGTGTATACTTTTGTAACAAATGGCAGTTGTTCGTAGCATGTTTTCCTCCTATTTGACAAATCGTGCACCACAGAGTAGGTGCTACACTAGGTCCTACTTATGATTTTTGCCTTAATGGCATTGACCCTCCTCTCACGAAGTAATTTGTGAACATCGGGCAGTGGTCCTTATCATAACCTTGATCTTTGCATTTTACGCACCACACCTCTTCGTGCACTTTTGGTTGGGATGTCCCCTCCTGTTTCAGACTCTACATCTCCAGGGATAAATTCTTTAGCTACACATGGATTTGCTAAACTCCCAAGTTAGGATCCTGCATCGGGGTCTCTTGCAGCCTCATCGCGATCTCCAAGGCCTCTCCTTGAGTCGTTAATTTCTGGTGTGATAATGCACTCCTCAGATGTGGCATTAGTGATGCTACAAACCATTTGCGATGTTGTCCATCCATCAAATTCATATTAGCTTCGTGAATCATGCATTTTAGTCTTTGATCCAGCTCTGAGGGAGTCTCACCTAGTAGCATCATGATCTATTTGAATCCAATGATCAACTGTGCTTCAGACTTCGACCTGCTAAATTCCTTGTTTACACTGCTTGGATATCCGCGATTCCCACATTTGGATTATCATTAGAGTGCTTAATATACTAGGTCATCACGTGGTCCTGCAAAGTGCTAACCAATGTCTCTTTCTTTATATTGTCATTCGTAACTCCTTGTGCTTCCCATATGGCTCTTACAACAAACCAAAATTGGTCTGAATCCTCATTTCCCAAGCCCTTGAACACATGAAACTTTATCATGCTTGCCATATTGAATTGCGGTGGTGGCGGAGGTGGTACGAGTGAAGATGGAGGTGATGGTGGTGTGGGTGGAGGTGGTATTTGCAGAATTCTTTGCCTTATCAGATGGATCACACTTTACAGTGAAACCTTCGCGAGTTCTTCCTTGTCCCCTCCTGTAGGTGAAATCAAGGGGCTAGTTTCTGGTCCCTTATTTCCTTCGTTCCTGTAAGCTTTTCCATTCTGCGTATCCCCGAACATCAAGGTAACTACATAATGCTCTTTTCACACAATAGCATTTTAATCCAAGTATTCAAAGACTTTACGTACTTACCTCGCGATCCGTTGAGAAAATGTCACTTTGCCTCGCTATAGCTGACTGAGGTGTCAACTGTGAACTCAGTAATGAATCCTCCTATAATCCGATCGAGCCAATGATCAATGGTGTGCATGATCTGATCCTCCGATGCTTCCAACCTTTGCACCAACTC
Source organism: Pinus taeda (assembly GCA_000404065.3). NCBI lineage: Eukaryota > Viridiplantae > Streptophyta > Pinopsida > Pinales > Pinaceae > Pinus > Pinus taeda. The sequence goes on along the minus strand of APFE031574894.1, from coordinate 94,209 downwards.
TGGGGTCCACACAATAGGATTGTCAAGTTTCTACCTTCCTTGGCTATCTGCTAGCTTTGCGATCCACTCGTATAGCTTAGTATGGAAAGACGGGAAGAAGATTTCATGGATCTTTGTGTACTGGTAGTAGTCTAACCACTCTTATTTTGTCAATCATAGGTTCCTATTCTCTTGTGCTGCAAACTCGTGAATTCTTTTGTCCAACTAGCCTTCAATTTCCTTCTTAGTTGGATTCCAATGATACGACATTAGACATCTCTATGTAGATCCCAGTCTCGGAAATGGAACCATTTGTTGGCTTGAAGGGGCCTAACCCAGGTTCGAAGTTATTTAGCCAAACAAATCCCTACACTACTGGCCCTTTCGGCATCAGCCCATGGAGTGCAGGCTGAAGTCTCACCCGAAGCAGTATGGGGGGATGCTAGAACCAAGTTTCCGCACCCTTGAGATGTCTTAGGGGTCTCTTTAGTCCAATTGTTCCTACCTTCGCATAGGTCACTTCGTGCACTATGCTAACCTACGTGACCTTCGCGATATGTTATAATCGCCTTCATGTAGCCCTAACCAGGGGTTGAGGTGCTTTCGCACTACTATGGCAGCAATCTGTGCTATTTCCCCAAACTATACCACGGATCTTACTTATCTTCTTAAGGATCTTAGTTAACTTTGCGTAATCAGATACTTTGTCTCATATTCATTTAATTAACACAATCATATATGTTCGCGCATCATTTAAACAATAGAAATGCAATTCATACTTGAGACATTCAATGCAGAAAACATGAAATAAATACATAGGAATGATATAAAACTTCTCTTTATTAATGCTTCCAACTGTTACAAACTCGACTTGCCCTAGGAACTCAGCGGTAGGGGTCCGTGCACTCAGTTGCGGACTACTATGCCTTTGTGCACTCAGCTGTAGAGCCTTCTCCTACTCTACGACCCAAAACTAGACTTACACTTAGATACAACTCAACTATTCATCCTTAGACTTCTGATTGATTCCATTGTTGATTTACACTTAGAGCCTCACTCTATTTATAGAATCCCATGGCCCGCGGACCACGGGTAGATCTCTATAGTCGACCTTAGATTACAAAATTGAGGGTGGACAACCCTATGACTCATTTACAAGCCACGCACTCCACGCCCACAAAATGCAGAGTCTTTACATTGAAGTTACAATTTGTGACCAAAATCTGGGCTCTAAGCCCCAAAACGTTCCTTGGTGGATCCCGCGCCTAACACTCTGGCTAAAGACACAAAATAAAGTCTTTAGAGGACCTAGAAATTAAATTGGGATATGATCGCAATAATGTGAAAGCTGTAGAGGAGATCATTAGAAGGAAGAATGTTGACATTGTAGCACTCAAGAAACAACTCAAGCTTCCCTCCACAAAAGACCCACAAACAAAAGAAGTTGGACAACTAGAGAAAGAAAAGGAAGACATGTTTAGAATTATTATTGAACAAAGTGGACAGATCAAATAAATGGAGGTTGAGATGGAGAAATTGTTAAAGGAAAGAGAACAATCAACACAGTTTCCAACCATTCCACTCACAACAGTTCCTATTGCATCTATATCAGTAACAGGGGCATCCACTTCAGTAACCATAACAGTTGAGGTACAATCTATAGATTCTTCAGAAGAACTAATCAAAGCAATGGATGACCTATCAATCAAAGGACAAGAAATTGAGAAGCTAAAAACTCAACTAAATAACCTCCAGGAGAAGAAGTTGAAAATTGACAGTGCGTACCTATTAGAGCTGCAAAAGACTCAAATTAAGCCAGAAAATTGAACAATTAGAGAATGAGTCTACAATGGCACAAACACTTGCACATGAAAACGAAAGTATTTGGATAGAAATAAATGAGGCAATGACTAAAATATGGCCTTCTATTGAGATCTTTTTTTAGCAGGAGGAATTAGTATAGAGATCTAAAGATGTCATTGAAGAGGTGAAATGAGATTTAGGACAGAATTTGGGTGAAACCATTTCTTTAATCAAAATTCTAAATTCAAAGACTAAAGAAGAATTGGAGTTTGAGATTGTAGACAGGACAAAGACAATTTTGGAGGTGAGGAGGGTCCTTACAAAAAGGAACCTGATGCTTCAGCTAGAAAACAAGTGCCACAACTTAGAGTCTAGCATTCAGAAGTTCCATAGGAAATTCAATGTGCTAAATCTAAAGAGGCTCCTAGGTTGGATAGGAATTGGAGAGAAGTTGACTAGGTTAGGTTATTATCAGAATAAGTATGCTATAGCTAGGGATAAGTCAACGGTTTCCACCATCAAAGGAAGAATCATAGGAAAATCCTTCATGGAAGCTTTAGATTTCGACTTGCCTATCAAACATGAGATAAAGCATTTATTGATTGTCAAACCTACTTTTCAAAAGTACACCGAGGTGGATGAAAGCTATAGGAAGCTAGTTAAATTGTCCACTCTAGTTTAAGACTGATGGGACAAATTGTTCCAATTACTTGGGTAAAACAATTTTTCCCCTTCAACAACAAAGAAACACTTTTTTAGGCTGAGTCATCACCAACAATCCTCGAAGATAGTTTTAGATGACTACAACAGTTTTAGTTGCATACATTTTTTTACTATTTTTGTAAACTGTTTTTTAGATATTTTGTAAAAAATCTTGATTTTTAAAATCAAGATATTTTGTTAAGTTTTATATCAATACTTCATAAATCAAAGTACAAAGGTTGGGACTTATATCAATAAATATACTTTAATGTAAAGTTGTTCACTGAGATAAAAGTGATCATTTCATTAATGTAGAATATCGTTCTAGGATTCATGTGTCAAGCAAATTGGTGATGTTTTTTCTCTTGTAAACTTGTTATATCTCTGTTTTCCGTATGTATTTTTGTTGTGCTGTGCATCAACCCCCCATTTAGTTATATAAATCTCTTAGGAAATTATTATATAAATAAATGGGGACCCTTTAAAATTTAGAAACATAGGAAAACAACATAGTTTAGGGTTTTAAAAGGACAAATTTGAATTTTTGAAAAAACAAATCCAAATTCATTAGGCCCGAACAACTTGAATAAGCCTACCTTAAAGTAAATCCCGACATATCACATTTCACAAGTTTCAATGACCAATGCCTTGTTTTATCCTTTCAAAACTTGTGATGCGATAAAGAATAGTGCCCAATTTTATAGAGAAAAACTTTGGAAGCATGCACTACTATACTTTTAAAGCTTATCTTAGTAGAATGACCAGATAAACGTCCTAAAGTTTTGTGAAGAAGGCTTCGGAAGCTTGCACTTTTGTACTTTCGAAACCATCTTAATTAAAAAGACTGGACCGGAACTATTTCTTTCATGAGCAGAGTCATATACATCGGGTACTTTTATCATTGTATATTTGTTTTGTTTATGAATTAATAGTCATTTCTCTTTGTATCTTTTATTATATGTATATGTATTAATGCAGTTCTGTATTAATTTACTTCTGAACATGCTTGAATTGTCATCCTTCAATACATATATGAGCAATTTTTAAATGATATGTGATGCGATATGTGTTTCATCAATTATTTTGATTAACTATTTAATCAAAATAATTATCTTAAAATATTTTCATTTTTGTATGTGTTTGATCAATCTTTATTATCATGCACTAAGGATAATTATTCTAGATCACATAATCATAAGTAAACCCTGGGTAATAGATAGAGTAATATAAATTTATTATAGTTTGTAAAGCACCCCATCTATCACTTAGTTTTTGGTCATCAACATTTTATCCATCCTATCACATTTTTATTGGGGAGTTTGTCCCATTATATCGAGTGAAAGCCACTATTCAAAACAGATAAGGGAAGTATTCAAGTCCTTGACCGGGTGGTTTTCCCCCATGTTGTTACAATGACTTTTGATGCTTCAACATTTTGGTGCTAGAAGGAGGGCCATTGACTATGAATGGGAAAGATAACTCAATCTAAATTAAGAAGCCATTCCCCCTCAAGATCACCTCCAACTTCTTGATCTTCACCCAAAAATCTTATTTCTAGAGCAGAAGTTGAGAAATCACATCCTAAATATCCTAGTACATTTCCTGAATTACCTTCTTCAGATTATAATCCTGAATCACCTGAGGTCTAGACTTTAATAAAGAAACTAGGAGAGCTCTCTATTTTAATAGAAAATCTTGTGCCATCTGAATATTTTGAAGGAAGTATAACTTCTATTTTGCAACCTACTGGGATTGTAACTCGTTCTTAAAGCGAGAAGCTTGGGGTTCCTCCATTTGAGTTTCCTCTTCCTCTTTTGGAAAGAAGACTAATAAATCTGAATCATAGACATCAACTAGTGAGGTTTTGTCAAATTATCCTCCACAAACACCTTCATTCCCTCCATTTATTCCTATTAATACCCTCCCTTCTCAAGGTACTGGTGCTAGTTCATCCAACACTAATACACAACCTACCTCTTCTTCCACACAATCACCCTCAATATCCACCTCTTCCCAAACTCCAATAGTGGTAGGAAGACAACAATAACAACAACAAAAACAAAAAATACCACCACCAGTCAGACCATGGGCCAATCCTAGAATTGTGCAAATGGCAAGACCTCCCCATGATCTACTTAAGCATCTTGAAAGATGGCTACCAAAATTTAATCCTCATGATGGATTACTTGCTGAAAATCATCTCCATAATCATATGTTAGCCATCCATCTTAATGGAGTAGTTGAAGAAGACTGTGGAGTAAGACTATTTCCCTACACCCTTCAAGGATCAATAGGTTCATGGTACTTTTCATTACCACCAGGGTCTATTACTAATTGGGACATGTTTGAAGAACAATTCTTAACTAAATTTGGTGATGACTACAAAATTTCATCCATTATTAATGATCTTTCTAATTTAAACGCTAAGTTAAGTGAAAAGATCAAATATTTGAATTCCAAATTCAATAAATTGCTAGAAAAAAGTCCCATATACATCAATCCCTAATGTTGATGTCCAAATCGAGTGGTATATTTCTTCCCTTCCTTCCAATATCACAATTTTTGAGGATAGATCCAATAGGCTACTGTAGTAGAAAACATGAAAGAATGCATGTCTATAGAAAAGAGAATAGTTGCATTGGAAAATAAGACTGTGTAGGAAGAAATAAAGACAAAAAAAGTTAGATTTAAGGATGAATAAAAGAAGAAATCCCAGAAGGGTGCATTTGATCTTGAAGGCTTACAAAAAGTCCTTAAAACCATGTCAAACGAGATGTTAGAAATTAAGAAATAGGTAGTTTAATCCTCCTCTAAGAAACCTTTTAGGTCCTTCAAGAGGAATCAAACGTCTAATCCTCAACCTAGAAATACAATATCCAATGTTGAGTCTGATTTAGATGAAGATGATGAAGAAACTGCATTATCTGATGATGAGACTGAAGATGAATAATTGATTAAAGTACATGGGATGTGGGATTTTATTCTGCCTACTTCTGATGGTGAAGATGAGATCAATGTAAACTTTGAAACGGGAACTGATACTATTACCCGTTTCGTAGAGATAGCAAAAAAGTGACCTGATTTTGAAAAGGGGTGATGCAAAACGAACATGTTTTTTTTAGAGCATAGTTTTTGGCACTTTAATTTTTTTTATGTACATTACGTTTTAGAATCGTTTTAGAATGGTAGTGATTTTCATGCTGATTTAAAAAAGTGAGTATTCTGCATCACCCCCTTTTTTTAAAAGACCTGTTTTTTAGCTTTAAATTTTCTAATGTATAAAGTGTAAACATTATTTTGTAAATTTGATCATTTTTGAAGTGGTCGTTTTCTTCACATTTTCTTGTTTTTTATTTTAATTTTAACTTTTTTTTTAGTGAGGTTTTTATTGTTTTGCATTTTTAAATTAGAAGGTCGATATTTAGAGTTTTCGATATTCTACATATTTATACATCCTTAATTAATTTTTCAATCCACATGAAATAATTGTTTCTAAAAAACAATATTTTTTAACAATGGACATAAAAATAACCATTTTTAACATAAATATAACTAAAAAACTACACGTTTTGATATTTTTTTGCTAGAATTGACATGACAAAATCACAATATTTATACGATAATTTTAACTAAAAATGGTTAAATAATAGCTTTTTTTATGAATTTCATGTCAAAAAAACAATAATAATCATTTTTTTTTCAAAAAATAATGATTAACTTTAAAATCAATGCGAAAATCACATATTACAAATATTGAACGTATAACAACCCTAATTGAGTGTTTATTCTTCTCATAAAATGTCAAAGTCAAAACATTGCAAAACTTGATTTACAAGCATAACTTAAATTTAATCAACAATGTCACGTAATCCAAACTCTTCATCCTCTAGAGTTTCATCATTGTCTTCTCCCACAATATTTTCTGTTTCCTTTTGCTCATTTTCCTCTTCTAATGGGCCTTTGATGTCTGCGAATCTCCCAATGTATGTCTTTCCAAACATTCCATGTAATGGTGGTTGGGGTTCCTTTGCCTTTTTTGCCACACGTGATTCACTAAAGTCCTCTTTCTACAACCCAATTTCTTGCATTGCATCTGGAAGAAATTGAAGAGCATTAATTCTTTGCTGAATGAAATTGCACTGTACTAGATCTTTTTCAATTGCAATGCAATTTCATCCTTTTTGAAGGCAACATGCTAATGTTGTACCTAATTATCAAGCACAAAAGAAATAATGAACTAAATTAGTACAATGACATATTAATTAAAAAAATAACATATTGAAATTCAATTCCATATAATAAAACTTACCTGAGCCAAAAAATAAATCTAGAACCCAATCTCCTTCATTTGAACAAATGTCTATAAGATAGTTAATCAATAATTGTGGTTTTTGATAAATGTTAATTATCTCTCCTTTTGTTTTTTTGTCTTCATATGTTAGTTTTTTCACAACAGCATCATAAGTCAGTATTTGGCTATGACTCTTTCTGTCTACCCGATTAAAAATCATAGACATATGGCTATCATCTTTTACCCAACTATCAATATGGATGAACTCACAATCATTTATAAATTGTTGATCTTCATTGCTAAGAAAATTTGACTTTTTCCTATAACATGAAATAGTAAAAGTTCAATTAACTTGTACATAAATAAATTTTTCAACATTAATCAAATATACATTTTAAACGTCTTACCATGTAAGCTGCATCCTTAAATTTGTTTTCCCCTTGAAGCTTAACAATATCATTGCCAATTGTGTGTCTAAATGAAATGTCACAAATCTCCATAATGGTGATGACGTGACTTCTACAAATCCCGCAACCACTTTACTAAGAGCTTGATAAGTATAAGGGTTACTATCATAGTCAATGTTTGGAATATTGAAACCATGGGGAATATCTACAATGACTAGGACATAATCCTTTTTAGGTATGAGTTTAGCAATGTCTTCACAATCACCTTGTATTACTTCATATTGAATAGTATCTAGCCATTCCAAATGAAATGATTAAGAGTTGGATCAAGTCTTAATACGTTGCTTCCTCAGTCTTTCGATATTTATTTTTTCAATAAAGGTTTTGAAACTATCTGGTGCTCCATTATTATCTTTCCTCATTTTTTATAAAACAAACAAATATATGTGTAAGTTATAAATTAAAAATAGTACACAGGTGAATAAAAATGAATATATAAATCAAGATACCTTTTTAAATTCAAGATAAAAAACTTTTAATGTTGATGTAGAACTTGAATCTGGATAGTTGCGTACAACATCGTCCCAACTATCTTCATTCAACAATCTAACCATTTGTTCTTTAATTTTTCATATAAACTTTGTGACTGCATAGATAAAGTAACAAAAAATTAATATAATGATATGTATAACAAATACTACCAAGAACATGTTTTATTTAAAATATAATTATAATCTAGAAATAAATAAAAATATTTCAACAAACTTACTTTTGAAATTCTTCAAACATTTCCTCCAATGATAGTTCCCCTGACCTCACACGAGATAATATTGTTTTGACAATTTTATCATCTTTCACTCCTTGCATCGCCCTCCAAGGTGTGATAGTCATATCGTCTGGAAGATGCTTCAATTTCAGGAGCTAATTTACTGTTGCCACATATCAATGGCTTAGACTTGTTGAACTTCTGGTTTTTAATGGCAATGTCTTCCCACATGCTAAAAATCTCATCAATCAACCTCCAAACATCTTCAGTTCTAAATGTCAATTGGAAAATGTTATCAACACCTCTGAATAAATCACTATGTTTGTTGCCTTTTCCACCTTTTGAATTGGTTTTCTCTTCAATTTGATATCCTATTTCCATACAACATTCCTTTCGGAAATCTGCAGTAACATTTATCCTATCCCCACCACATTTTTCTTCAAATCCACTATGAATAAATCTAACCCTTTGGATGAAAGTCATAGACATCCTATACTCATTATCTGAATTATGATCCCATGCCACTAACTTTGCTTCTGTATCTGACAAACCAGCGTAAATGATACATTTCATTGTTTCAAAACGTGGGTTATTAGGATATTCCTCCATCAATTGTCTTTGAGCTTCTACAGAATGGTTCTCCCCAAGCACATAATAATTGTATTCAAAACATTTTGACTTATCAAATGCTTCTTTGTTGGGAACTTGAAGTGGATCAACAAGAAGCACATAACTAACCACATGAGCATATGGATTGCATCTCATCAATGTCTTCAAATTGTGAACATGCAGATGATGTGGCTTTCTAATTTGATATTGACATTGTCCTTCACTTGCTTTATAGGTTTGCCTGACATTAAGTTGAAATGTGCGACCACCATCAATTAAGTTTCTCTTTGTCAAATTCTCTCGAATGGCATTTTGTTTTGTTTTGATAATGTCATCCTCTAAATCAGCTCCTGGTGTAAGGATTTCTCTGCTTTCTTTTGAAGTTTCACTAGGTTCTTGACTGTTGGTAATGACTGCTTAAAAATCTTCAACTTTACTTTTCTTGGTCATAACATTCCCAATAGATTTATTCTTGGGCATTGTTGCTTTTGGTTTTTTATGGCTTTTCTCAGTTCCAATGTCATCTTCAGTCATAGCAACATATGCTTCATTGTCAATTTCAATTTCATCGTTCTCAAAAGTAACTTGTTTACCCTTGCTAGATTTATCCACCAGAGGCCTTTTTTCTAATTCTTTGGATGTAGTTTTGTAGCATTATCAATTACTATATTTTGTTTATTTTCCATATCTTCTTCTGACACTGAGTAAAAACTGCTGACAACTTTCATGATATCATGCTCTATGAAATGAATGCCTCCCAACCTAATTGAACAACTTTCAACGAAATTCTGCCAAACAAAATATCATATGTCAATAAAAAACAAAGTCAAAAAATATAGCAAGACACTTTCAAGAACACAAAATACAAATATAAATAACAATACTTACGATGTTTTGTGTCATCTCATTTACGATTTGATTACACAACTTTATAGATACCTCTGTCATGTCATACAATGAATATGATAGTTGGTATTTAACCCTTTCATGTGACTTGGGAGCTTTTGTAAGTACGTAAACAACTTCAGTGTCCGGTACCGAACACATATATATGACTCTTCCCATCACCTCAAAATTTTCATTATCATTTGGTATATCGATATATAAATATATATTCACATTTGTGCTTTCTTTTTCTTTCACATACTAGATTCTTGATGGAAATTTCACCTCTTTCGAATTCTTCCAGTCTGAAATCATCTTCTTATCACTTGAGGCACTTGAAAGATTTGTAGTCATGAGCTCAGGTGGAATTCGTTCACCAATGTTTCTTGAGGATGCACTTTTAAGAGTCTTTGGTCCAGAAATATTCACTGAAATTTTCTTTGATGCCATTTTCCTGAAAAATAGAAACACATAAAACAGTAAATAATAAAAACATATTAACTTAAATTAACAACGAAAATATATCATAAATTTTTTATTTGTATGATCAACAATCGCCCTACCCACCGCCCCTCACATTCTAAAAGGTCATACATTAATCACGAATAAAACATTCCAAAATTAACTCTATATATATATATATATATAT
>APFE031574894.1:41312-78496 GCA_000404065.3 Pinus taeda | reverse complement strand
TGGAAGAAATTGTTGACATGCGAAGGTTTATTCTGGGATCATATGGTGAGGGGAAATGCATTGAACAACTTAATGACATTAGCTTCCAACATCAATTTCGTATCAAAAAAATTGATGGGAAAACACTAATATCGGGCAAGAAGTATTCAACTACTACAGAATGGGCACCGTCATCAGGTTTGCAATTTTTGAAGTTCATTCCAGATCATCCAATATTTGCATCAAAAATATTGTTATTGCAATCAGTTGGTGAAGTTCAGAGTGCACGCAGACAGAACAAAGATATAAATTATTTTGATTGCCTAGAAGAAATTAAAAAATGTATTAGATATACATATGAGTACTTTGACATTGTTGATTCAGTTTGGTGGGAGTCATTTTTCAATAATCAATGTGATATCATTTCAACAACAACAAATGAAGATATAACTTTGAAAAATCCATTTATTTGGCCACAAAATGTGTCGAATGAACATGAGGAAGTAAACATTGTTGAACAGCAACAAAGTCAAGGTATTGTTAATTCTTCACAGGTAACAGAAAGAGAGATGTATATTGGTTCCAGAAAATCTCGTGCACAACGTGAAGCCATGGAAGACCTTTATAGGGGTTCAGTACAGGATATTAAGGAGGGTTGCATGATTGCAGTGCTAGCAGATGGAGATCCCAATGGCTATCCATTTTGGGTTGCTAAAGTTATAAAGGTCTTTACAGAAAATGAGAATGTTACAAGTGTTGAAGTACATTGGTATGCCACAAATACACACCCATTCAATGGTGTGTATAAGCCAAAGATGGTAGTTGACAAAAAAATGGCAAAAAAAGAAAAAGAAAGGGTACAAATATAAATTGCCGCCGCACAGACATATTAAAATTGGAGGATGTTGACATACATGTTTATGACTTCAATTTAACAAAGAGAGAAACTATTCGCTTCAAGACGATAGAGATTCTGAAAAAATTGTTACCAGAAGGAACAGTGTTGACATGGGAGTCAGCTAAAACCAATCGTAGATCTAAAAGAATTTTGAAACCTGAAATGATGGGCATGCATGTGGACTCAGATGGGGCACTAGTTGATGAGAGAGAAGAATATGGAACATCTTCGTCAGCATCCAGTCACTCATCTGAATATGTGAATTCTGATGGTGTGCAAAAAAATATGAGTGATTTTGAATAATTGTTTAAGACAGTTTATATAACTGATGTATGCATCGTATCTTCAAATAAAATTAATGTTTTCCATATGGTGTTAAATGACAAGTTATGAAGTATTTTTATGTTGTTGGATTATATGTCTTAATTATGATAAATTTTATTGCTTAAATATCTACAATGCAATATTAAATTAGAGATATAATGTATGTTTTATTCGATATACAAATAATGACTTTTGAATTCATTTAGTGATGTAATTTGTTCATAATGTCATGGTTTTTTAATTTTATAGTTGAAAAAATTTCAATTTTTTTTGTATCTAGCATGTTATGGTTGAAAACATGTTAAATTTATACTTAAAAGAAAAATGATATTCTACCAAAAACATTAATGTGTTTTTTTCCTCATAAACAACTTTGTTTGACACATAAAAATTTGGTTTTATTAGCATTTTTTTTAATTTTGAAAATTGACCCTAAAAAAAAAATCATCGTTCCAGTATCATCACTTTCATTTTGAAGCTATATTTTGCATGAAAATTTCATAGTAAATTTCATAGTCACTGCCATTTTTAAAACATGTTCAAAATTGACGCCTAAAAAATAAAAACATCATTCCAGTATACACACTTTTCCTTTTTAACACTGTTTTTTACGTTTTTTGGGGGTTTTTTGGCCAGAGTTCCCGTTTTGAGTTTATAGTTCTCGTTTCAAAGTTTACATTGTTGTAAGCAAGTAGATGTTGGGCGATAGGATGGCTTCTTTACCATAGACCAAGAAGTATGGTGAGGTATTCAGAGAGGGTTTGGGTGTTATGCGATCAACCTATAAAGCATTCGTCAAGGCAAAGTGCCAGTTACGCTACTTAGAGTAAACAATATTTTTTATTATATGGATAAGGTTTTTGTTCATTGATTATGTGAGATTGTTTCCCTGTGGGTAGTAGTTAGATGAATGTTTCAGCACAATACCATTTTGCAATGCAAAATTAGAAAGCTTCAAAGATGAAAAGTAAGTTGCATTGTCAAATACAAGTGATACCAGAATGCCAAAGCGTGAGATGATGATCTGCTGGAGGAAGCTGATAGCTTCTTGGTCGTTCACTTGCTTGAGCAGAACTGCTTCTATCCACTGCGTGAAGTAATCAGTTGTTGTTAGAATGTAGCAATGTTGTTTCAAAAAATGTGGGAAAAATTCCTCGATGATGTCCAGGCCCCATTGTTGGAATAGTTTAGTCACTGCAACAGAGTGCAATGGGGTTGCTGACCTTCACGTTCTGTCGGCGCATCGCTGACAGACCGGGCACTTGCAGGCGTAAGCATGTGCATCCTTGAATAATGTGGGCCAATAGAAACCAGCCTGCATAACTTTCTGTGCAATGGTATTTCCCGCAAAGTGACCCCCGGTTGGTCCTTCATGCAAATCCTACAAAACCTTCTTTGATTCATGTCCCTCCAGGAACCTAAGCAAGATTTGGTTACTGTGCTTTCTGTAAAGCACACCGTGCACCAACTAATAGAATAAATCTTTGAGGCGTAGTTCCCTCTTCTGTTTGATGGAAAAGTGAGAGGGTATGGTTCTGTGCTCAAGGTACTGGCGCACACCTTCGTACCAAGAGTTTCCACATACAGTGGGTGGTGCTCACACTACATCATACATTTCAATTTCCTACTCTCAGCCAGCAAGCTCTGCTTCTTCCCCCTATGCGTGTACAATCTCAACTGCGATTTTGCAGAGGCCATGACCCTTGATAGTGTGAACTAGCTTAATGTCGAGATCATACTCTTGCAAGCCTGTCATCCAATTCGGACGTCATTCACCCAGCTCTTTTGTACGAGCAGTGAGCAGACTGCTGGGTGAGTCGCATAGACTATGCAATGGTTCTTCAGCAAGTAGGGTCTGAAGTGTTTCACCGCCTTGTATACTGCATATGCTTGTTTTCCAATGGCAGGGTAGTTGAGTTCGGGTCCCTGCATGCTTGCGCTCATGAAGGAGATGGGACATCCGCCATTCAGTTCATCCTTATGAGTGAGTACTGCAACGAGTGAGTTGTCGGAGGTGAAGGTGTATAGTAGGAAGTCTTTTTTGAAATCTAGGTTATAGAGTGCAGGTGCTTTCACAATAGCCTGCTTTATATGAGTGAATGTGTACTTTTCCCTCTTGCTCCAGCTGTAGACTGCATCCTACTTGATCATGTATTGCATTGGTTTTACTATCTGCACATAATCTGAGATGAACTTCCGGAGGAAGTTTATCTTTCCCAAGAAGGACTGCATTGCTTTCTTGTTGGTTGGGTGAGGGATTTGTGTAATAGTTTGAACTCGTTCTGGCTCAACCTTGATCCCGCTTTTGTCAACGATGTGCCCAAGGAGGTTCCCCTCAGAAATTACAAATATGCTCTTTTTTGGATTCAAGGAAATCTCGTATTTTCAGCATCGCTCAAAAAATTTCTTTTGATGACGTATGTGGTCTTCTCGTTTTCTTGAAAACACAGTCACGTCATCAAGGTACACCGCTACGCTCTATCCGATGAGCCTGCGGAAGGTGACGTCCATGGCGCGTTGAAAGGTTGCACCTGCATTCACGAGCTCGAATGGAATTCGTATATATGCGAACGTACCCCACTTGGTACGAAAGGTAGTTTTGAGTCTATCAGGTTTTGCTACCAAAACCGGATTATGTCCTAAAAACCTGTCAAGTAAGGAAAACATTTGTGCCCTAGATATTGTTTGCAAAATGTGCTCCATAGACAGCACAGGGTAGTTGTCTTTGTCCAAGGCGCGGTTCAAGTTATAGAAATCAACACACAAGCGGATTTCCCCGGACTTCTTACGTACAGGAACAAGGTTTGAAACCCATGTAGAATGATGAACTTTGAATATGATCCATGGATCCAACAGCTTGGTGAGCTTTTTATGTATGAGGGGTTCAAGTGATGAATTTACTTTCCTTGGCTTCTGTTGATATGGCTTGACCGCTTCTTTGATCGGAATGATGTGTTGGATTATTTGTGTGTCGTAAGTTTTCAAATCATCATATGTCCACGCGAACACATTCTGGTACTATTTGAACAAGCGCACAAAGGCTTGCTGCTCCTGCTGTGTGCAACACATACCGAGATTGACAAACTTCAGATCTTGTTTTGTTCCAAGTTCGTGCATCATGGTAGAGTTGTGGGTTTTGTTGTTCCTTGGCCCCTGAAAGCATTCTTGCATGTCATAAAGTTTCTCCAAAGATACCACACCTTTGGGGATGAGGTGGCCTTTCTTGTTATCTGCGCCATCTTGAAAAGATTGCTCATGCTCATCTTCGTCTATCACTGCATGCTTGAAAGTATCAGTGTTGGCCATAAAATGCAGTATTTGTTGATCATCATCAAACACACGTAAATTAATTATGTTATTCAGGATAGATTGTCTATACAAAATTTCAACAGTAAATATATCCCTAAGCGGTGACATTCTTGAAGCTGTGTTTGCCAAACCATTGGCAGTTGCATTACGTGTTCTTGGTACAATAGTGATATTAAATGATTGGAAGTTAGAGATCAGTCGCCATACCTCTTGCTAGCAAATTTTCAGATGATGTGATAAACATTGAATGGTGTTACGTACTTGTCGTACCACTATTTCTGGAATCACCTACCACTTTGAGCGCGACCACGTTGAGGCTAATGGCTTTTTGCAATCCCAACACGAGTGCTTTGTATTCAGCAACGTTATTTGTGCACTTGAACTCCAAGCGGCTCAAAATCAAATGCTTCTTGTTTTTGGGGTCAATCAAGACACTCCCAGCTCCTAAGCCATCTTGTGTCTTTGATCTGTCGAAATACATGGTCCAAAACTCGTTTGTACATGAACTGTTTGACACGCTTGCACTACTACCACTGCTACTGCTACTAATATTACAATGTATTGTACATGTTTCATTTCCATCAGTTGGGCAAGGAAGGAGACCCAACTGCGTGTCTAAGGGGGTTGGCGTTGGTTGTGTCGGACAACACCCCAACATTGTTTCCAAGTGGCAGTTTCCAAACATGAGCTCTGCGAAGGCCAGCGGTTCGTTCTCGCCATTGATGGGAATGACATTGTGCCTCATATATCTCTCGGATAACACCCGGATTTGATCGTTTTTTCCCTTGTACAGAAGCCACAGGTGGGCCAGTCTGTAACGAAGTATCCATTCAGCTTGTTGGAATAGTCTCTACTGTGTAATAAGCCATATGCTTCTGGTATGTCCACAACAACAATGTTTATGCACTAGTGAACTCAGTCGTCATGAGATAGTCAGATGATCATATCCCGAAGTTCAGCAATGGTAGGTACGAATGTTCGATCGAGTTGGATGATTTGCACAGATGTCTTGCTCCATTGCGCATTGATCTTTTTAGCAACGGAGAGTGGCATAACGTTCGTTGTCATGATAGAATCAACCAAACAGTTGTGAACATTATAGTTAAAGATTTCAAATGAAAGCAGGAATGGAGGGAAAACAGAGCTTTCTTCTACCATCTGAAGTGTGTTTAGCACAGTTGAAAGTGATCCAGGAGATGTGCTTGATCCCTTGTTGGTAGAGGTTGTGCTTTCCATTGATGTCTGCCCCAGTGCGTGCTGCAAGATGTGCCAATGACTCTAGATCTTATCCAACTTGAACAAACTGATGTTTGCATGATTTTTATTCATGTCTTCCACAATGTTGTAATCTAGAGCGGGTAGACTCGCCGAGATGTCTAGGTAACACTGGTGTTCATGTTGTCTGGTGGAGTGTTCTACAGTTTGCCGCTCATGGACGTACTCTTGTCCGCCGCTATCTTCCCAGACTCACTTTGTGTTTTCTTCCTTTGGACGGTTGGTGGATCAACCTTCCTCAGCAATTCGAGCTTTTGTTTCATTTCTCCAAGTGTAGGGGAAGCCCCCTTACTTCTAAGATTGTAACGATCATTTTGCTTTTGGGGCTACTTCTCGGTGTTTGCCTTTTGCGCTGCTTGTGAGCACTGATACATGTTCACCACTTGCCCAGTGCTTGATGCCTCATGAGGTGCAACATCTTTATCATTGTTTGTATCTCCCGGTTGTCCTTGCGCACTACTCGCTACTTCAAGTGTATGGTTGCATACTAAGCCTGCAACTCGCTTCCAGTCCAAACAAGATCCTTTCAAGTGATCATCTTCATGAAATGAACAAAATTTATTGTTTGCACATTGTTCGAGCTGGAGCACTAAGCTTTGCACAGTTTTAGTCAAGAAGTGACTATTGCCTGATGACATGCTTCCTTGTCTTTGTCTGGGCGACTGGTTGCTCACAGATGTGTCAATTGTTCAGTGTTTGAGTTCGGACACTTTTGTTGTCAATTTTTTGACAAGACGAGTAAGGGTTTCAATATCACTTATCTCCCTGTCCTTACCCTTGCTCATTGTATCTTGGGGCTCCCTGCTCGCATCTCTGGAGTCCTTTGTTGGTTCATCATCCTTGATGACTCCAATTGTGCACAGGTCCTTTTCAACAGCAATTGCCTCTTCGCAGTTTTCTAACAGTGTTGGTTTTGTAGCTTGTTTGACAAACTGCACTATGTTGGTCGGCAATGTGGACGTGTAGTAATCAACAATTGATGGAGTCATGAGGCTTCGTGTCTGCTGAAAACTTATTCAATATGCGCACAAACCTCTGATTGAAATATTTTACATTTTATTTCCCCTCCATCTTCAGGCTTCCCAATTCTTTCAGTAACATGGTTGGGGTTTTGTCATCAGCAAACTTTCCCAAAAACATACTTTTGAACGTACCCCAGTTATGTATGGAGTTGACAGGATGGTTGTGATATCATGCTATTGCGCGACCATCCAAGGTACATGGAAATAGTCTACATGTAACGTCATCGTAATGTACCTCAAGGGTTTGCAGTTGTAGGTAGAAGTTGTCCAAGTGATCTTCTACCTTCATTGTGCCGTCAGGTTCAAACTTTGTGATCATTCTCTCCGACCACTTTTGGCATCTTGTGCAAAGCACCTGAGAGAGCCAACGATCCCTGAGTCATCCATTCCATATTTTGGTCATACATGTCTTCTTACTCTTTGTCCTCCTCTTCTTCAGAATTTGATGGTTCTAGCTCTAAGTCTGTTGGTTCGTCTCCGCCTCTGCCTCCTCCGCTGCCTTCTCCTTCACCTCCTGTACCAAAGTCTGATCCCAAGATCACGAGGGTGTCTTGTTCTCCATGTTGGAGGACCAAAGCTTCGTCTTTGTTCTCAACAAATTTTTCCATACCTTTGAGTGTGCTAAGAACTGCTTCTTCCACCAATGATACGACAACCCCTGTGGGAGTGGTGTTTGGCTTTCTTGATGCGTATGGAAGATGTTGTATTCCTAGGATCAATCTGACTGCTTTTGTGAACTGACGGGTGATGGGACAGACAAAGTGAAGTTGTTGATACGAAATATTGTGTTCATGTCTGGGAGGTGAGGAGTAACCAACTTCAAAGTCACGTGTAGGTGAGAGGGAGTGCGAGTTACTTCCTTGACAAGATGATTGATGAGTGGGTGTGAGAGGACATTCAGCCATAAACAACTGGCGGCCCTCTTTCTAGCGCCAGAAATGTTCACAGTGTTAGACCCACCAACATTCAGGGGATCTCCCCGGTATGAAGTCCCAACTAGACCTCACACTGTTTGGTGTAGGAGTCTGATCCGTTATGATGGCCCAGTTGCCATTATCTTAAATGTTTGCCTTATCTCTTGCTTGTCAGCACATAAGAATGGTTTGCTTTGTCTTTGAGGTTCGCGTGCCTGGTGAATTATAGTGTTACTTATGTCAAGGTTCTTTCGCTGCAGAGAGAGAGGGTGGAAGTGAGTCTCCAGTCGATAGGGAAAATGTCCCAACTCTGTCAGAGGCACATAACACAGCAGGACATGCACAGCTTCCAGAGGAGCAATCCACACGGATGCGGTAGTCACAACACACAAGAGAAGATAGCACGTACACACATAGCGGAGCAGTCCGCGCGAGTGCAATGGTCGTTATAACAAGTTTATGTGAAAGGTTTTGTCTAACGTCCGGTGATGCGACCCACTCAGGAAGGACAACATTAACTACTTAAACAACACATTTTCATCAATATATGTATTAGAGAAACCGAAAGAGTTCAATTGTTTTAACGCAGGTTAAAGAAACATACATTACAAGTGTTTGAGATTAGTTCTTACAACAGTTACAATACATGTGTGAAAATGTGTTGGCCTATTATCACACTTCTGAATTAAGCAAAATTCCAAGACACAACGGTACACTATACATCACTAACCCCGTGAAAGGGGCATTGGAACCACTATTCGCTCTTCAAAGAAAATACTACATACTATCAAGGCTATGTGGGAGGTGTTATGCTCCTATACCAATAGGTGTCATATTTCATGATTGACTTGATGAGCTCTGTAATATGTTCATACCTTTCCTTGTTGCAAAGATTTTCCATATTTTCAAAAAATAAAATAAAAAATTTAAAGAATGTAAAGAGGGTATACCCTAAAAAAAAATTCAAAGGGTAAAAAGAATAAAATGGTCAAAAAAGTGAAAGAAATGAACCCCAAACAAAAATAGACCAGGAAAGTGTGCAAGTCCAAATGCCACTACTTTTTCATTTTTTATAATAAGCAATTGTGTGCAGCTTGTTAAATTTATGCCACAATTGATGAGAAGTCAAACTGCTTAAACTTGGCTTATTCATCTTTGAATTTCATACTTTAGAGATAGAGAATAAAATCTGACCAAACTGTTTAATCTTGGCAGATGAGTAGATAGATAGAGTAAATAAAAAGGAGCTCAATAGCTTAATCTAAGCCCTTGGATGTAATAAGTGTAGACTTAGGTAGGCTTGCCGTGTAAAAGAAAAAGATGATTTGATAAGGGTTTTCCAGTCTAAGTGCACCCAAATAAAGAAGAAAAAATGTCAGGATAAGTAGGTAGGGTAGGTAGATGGTGTTGCAGAATGATACTTGTGATGAAAAATGTTTCTAAATGTGTTAACTTTTACTTTTATCACGAAGTGCAAGGCATACATTTTACTTGAGGCAGTTCAAGCAAGGCAAGGTTAAATAATTAACTTCCATTCACATATTCCTTAAGCACTTCACTAATTTCCCCTGAGTATTAAGGTCTTTGAAAGTCAAAGAGGCTCAGAGCATTTCTCTGACTTCTGGAGGGACCGGACCCTTGGCCCAATGATCTAAAAGCCTAATTATTTAAAAATTTCATTCATTACATTTCATAAAGTTTGCGTAAGTGAAAAAAACTTATTTTACTTAGGAAATACATAATATCACTTCAAAACCCTCTTTAGCCTAAGTTTCTATGTGAATGTTTAACATAGACTTAGTGCTTATTTCGTTCTATTTCATATTAACTACTAACACATAATATATAACTCCCATATAAACATTGACCCTTCTCGTATTATTTAATTACATATAAAACGCCGACATATTACATATTCCCGCCTGGATTGAAATACAACCATAAACAATGTTTAAAAGGGATTAACGGATTTATTTGGAATTCGTTAATAACCTATCCCGCAGCACCAAAGGGATTAATTAACCATCTGGGTTAATTAATAACCATTACCCTGACCAATCATGATGCGTCTGATACAATTAAATCAACGTTAATTATATTGGGCCCGCGGCATTAACTCCCCGCCATCTCCAGCACTCGTCAGCCGTCCGATCTCCCCCTTTTCATCCGACGGTCGATGATCATATCGCGACCCCCCTGGTGACCGTGCTTTAACTCGCGATCACTAGGCAGTTTTCCGACGTACCCTCGCCACGCGTCTCCAGCGCTACATGCTCGCTAGCCCCCGACCCGATACCACTTGACCCCAAAAGCGGTGCGGGGAAACCGCTTATCACCCTCCACATAGAGACAAAACGTCCCATCACGCTGATGTCATTTGCCCAATAAATGCCAAAAAATACCCACCAACACAAATTTCGTTAAAAGAATGATAAAACGTCATTTTCACTGTAATGTACTCCGTCCAGTTCCCATCCAAATTAACAATCAAATCCAATGTTCTAGGTTTTCAACCGCCACCTGACCAACAAGACTACAGTACGAGCGTCGCAGCTTGTCAACCAACCTGCCATTGTACGACTTTCCTCCATAATCCAGGTATTTATCCATCTTTGCCCTCCAACCCTGCAATTTTGGTTTTCCACTGAGAATTCTGCCAGATAAAGCCAAATTCAAGTTAAAAACAGTCTGTCACTACCATAAAAGACCCCAAACTACTGTTTAGTCCATCTTTCCCATAAAAAAATCGAATTCCAGTTTGAATACACAATAACCAAATATGGAAACTCCCATAGCCCTGAATGTCACGCCCATAAACGCACCCCATAAAGACTTAGATTATTTACCCCTGGCCGACAAAGATTTCCAGATAAAATACCTATCTGGTGATAGTAACCATCTTAAAATCTTTTGCCAAATTAGAGATAGTCATCTGAATAATTCTGACTTTTTTGGGTTGTGGGAATCCAATCTTCCCATGTATTTCCTCCCCTCATTCCATGTTTTCTCAGATATCATTCATCAATGTTACGCAAATCATGACCCTGTCCATATAGCAATTATGTCCACATCCTAAACTATTCTTTTTCCCATAACTGCTGAATCCATTAATGAAAAGACACAGTTCCATTCCACTCAACCCCTTGCTCCTCTTTTCCTGGGATATCTACTTGAAAAAGCCCCTCAGTTGCCCAAATCAGAGATAACCCATATTGCTCAGATGTTTATGTTACCAAATTATCAACCCAAGGGTCCACTTCCCTATTTGCAGACCTTTTTTACTGAAACTGGTAGACTTATTGTTGACATGATATCCATGATCATGGGATTTAATACCAGTGAATATGTTGATGATATTACTTTAGTTTTGTTGTCAATTTTTACCCCTGGACAGCCCCCTATTTTCAAGTATGATTATGCCACTTTCATTGCCAATAAAATCCATGATCAATTCATGAGTTTGGATAGGGAAGGGGTTTTTAAATACACATCTTTTATATACCATCTTTTGTTATATCGTCAGCCAGACAGCTTTCCTTTCCCTATCAGGAAATTGAACTCAAAAGGAAATCGAAGATCTTTGATCTTTTGGACCTCAATCTTTCATAGAACTCTGGAGTCTCCTTATACCTATAATGAATTCATTGACTGGTTTGTCCATCCAGCATCTACTCTATTGAGAGGAGTTCCCCCTCCTAGACTCACTGGTGACATGAAAAAAGATTCTCCAACTCTCCAAGCAGTACAGGATAGGTGACTGGTACCTGTACTAAAACCACACAGAGATCAGAATGTATGGCTGTAAATTGTGCCCTTTCAAGTTGCCTAAATATGTGCCCATGAGATTGTTTGTACTAGAGTATTTCAAACAGATTATCAATGCAGACTTAGTCCATTTTTGTAGTGCAAAGAAGAAAGCCTAGTTAAGAATAAGGAACCAGTTAGGCACTTATGTCATAAATTCTAGGGAGGAATGGCAAGATGCTGAAAAGATTCTAGAAGACCACCTTATATTGAAGAAGAATTTTTGGTGGGTGCTTTATGACCCAAATAGTTTCATATGTGACAGAAGAACAAAGAATAGGTTATCAGTGTATATACATCATAGGATCCCAGAAATTGAACAGTTTGCAAATCAGGATGAATAGGTAGAAGGGACCCTAATAGAAGAAATTAGTGAGCAAGAAAAGATGGAAATGACTATGAAAGATCTTGAAAAAATCCTTGACCTGGACTCTTTTGGACAGGTAACATTCAAGCTGCCTCAACAATCAGGAATTGGTGCATCCTCTGCTGGAACTTCTCAACAGTATCCACAGGAAGCCAATATACCAGCTACTTCCAAGGGAAAAAAGATACATACTACAGAGCAGCCTACAATGACAGATCAGCCTGCAAAGTCCAGAGAACATATTCAAGTCCACATTCCTCCAGCCCAAACTAAAGCAGCAGAAATTCCAGCATTGTAGACTCCTCTAAATGAGGAAAGAAACAAAAAGGGGGACAGAGAAACCATCACACCTATCAGTGGACCAACGCAACAACCTAGAGCAAAGAGACAAACACTGAATCCCCTGTCAGAAGAGGACATAATTGAAGAAACTATAGATAGCCAAAGAGAAGAAAGAGCCAGCCAGCAAACTCCATCATTGGGAGTAACCTCAACTAGCTCACAAAGGCAGGAGCTAGAAAGACAGCATAGTGTAGAAGTATCTTCCACCAGGCCACAAAGCAAACATGCCTCAGACATTAAGAATACTTTCCTAGAGATAAAGGCCAGGAATGACCCAATAAGGCTTCAAATTTATGGTCAATATCTAAAAATGGCCCCCACAAACCAGTAGAGATTAATGTCAGCCTATGACATTAAAGAAGGTAAAATGATAATGATAATGATAATGATAAGAAGGTAAGTCGAAGGTGCAGCAACCCCAGTCAGCAGCAGACTATATCAGAACAAACTTAAAGGTTCTGGCCAAAGATATTCATCCTATGGACCAGATTGAGCATCATAAGCAGACTGAGGAAATGGTTTATTCCACACTGACTGACCAAGCAATGCTAGCCCACAAATTGCAAAATTCCTTGGACAACACAACAGCTCAATTACATTTGGAGAAAGCCTCTTCTCTAGCCAAAGATAACAGGATCAAATCATTAGAAGAGATCATTATTGGATTGGGACATGATCTCAAAGGTGCTAAAGGCATTAATTAACAAGAAAGAAGAGGATATTGCAGCCTTAAGAAAACAGCTGAAACTGCCTCTTTCAACACATCCACAGACTGCAGAAGTTATACAATAGAAATCAGAAGAAGACATGATGGACTTGCTCCTGAAACTAAACGAAAGATTAAATGATACAGTGTAGGCATTGGAAAAAGAACTAAAGGAAAAGCAGGGAGAGTCGAACTCTCGGCCTCCTGAAGTAATCCCCATAGTCTCAACCGCAGTCCCTTCCACAACTGGAATAGAATTAGCTCCAAATGTCCCAGCAGTCACAGCAGAAGTAATAACAGGTACATCAACAACAAGTACAGCACCAGGTAGCAATATTAATATGAGAGCAGAAGAATTAATAAAGGCCATGGAAGAATTAAGATTACAGGTCACAGAGTTGAAACAAGTGAAAGAGCAACTAGCTAAGGCAGAAAAGAATTATGATATCTCCAAAATAAGTATTGTGGAAAAGACTAAGGAGATTAAAGCCTTAGAAAGTAAAGTGAAAACCTTAGAACAAGAACTCACTTTTGATAAGCCCTTGACAGAAATCAGGAAAATCCTTTGGGCTAATATCATTCAGTCTATAAATGAAATATGGCCTCAATCCAAGTAGTCTATGAACAACTAGACTTAGTAAAAACAGCCTATGGAGCAATTCAGCAAACAAGAGCAGAGTTGGGTAAAAATCCAGAAGAAGCCAACAGGCTTATCAATTATTTAATACCAAAAACAGAGAACAATTAGAAGTACTCGGCATCTCAGACAGGACAGACACCATTTTGGAAATTAAAAGAGTTATAACCAAGAGAACTTTAATGAAAAACTTAGAGAGAAGATGCCAAGACATGCAAGTAGAAATCAATTCTTTTATGGAGAAATTCACAGTTTTGCAGAGTAAAGGGCTACCAAGTCTTTTGGTCATTAATGATAAGTTAATGAAACACATTGTTTATGTAGATAAATTGAATAGGTATACTGGCAATCAAGTTAGCTCATCATCAAGTGCAGCAGGAGTGAAAGCACTTCCCATAGGCCGAGTTCTCTATGACAGTTTAGAGAACCTATTCTACATTGAGCATGAGGTAAAGCACTTATTCACCATTTATCCTAACTTTTTCAGATACACAGAGACTGATGAAACTCTCAGGAAACTTCAGAGGCACAAATTGCCAGAGCAGAAATGGTGGAAAGATATGTTATAAATTTTGTAAAGTTACCTTTGGTAAAATGTAAATTTTGGGCTATTTACCTTGTTGAGATAAACAGAGATGAATAAAGGTGAACAGTGGTCAAAACAGGTCGAAGAGTATCAGAGCAGGTAAAGAATATCAGTCAAACAGGGCAGCCAGCACGAAGTTACAGCAGCAAGCCAAATAAAAGGACCTGCCTCCAGCACACCCAGCACAAATAGGAACAGCACAACATTTGTTTGCTTTTCTCCTATCTTCGAGACTAGTTGTCTCTATTTTCTTGTAAAAATGATTTGTCATCACTAGAATATAACTCACTCTGTTATGAGATATTTTTTGTAAAATATTTTGTATAAATACTCCCTTAATTGGAGTATTAGGGGTGGATTCATATATATTGTTGTAATACTAGTTTTTTGGAATAAAGTGCTCATTGGATCAAATTTTTGCATGGCTTGCTGGACAAAGAATTGATGCAAAGGACTTTTCACAGATTTCTTGAAGCAAACACTGGATCAATAAGTCCTCTATACCTTACATTTTAAAGTTTTTCTTGTTTATTATATCATCTCTGTTTCACATCTGAATAATAAACAAAAAAGAGTAATTCAGAATATGCTTGATTGCACTCTATCTTCAAAAGTTATCATTTTCTATGTTTTCTTCTGAATTAGAATAGACAGTGAAATCTTAATTGCTCATGTTTTCTAGTTCTGTCACTTTGATTATGTATTAAAGAATACTTAACTATTCTTTATTAGTAATCATCCACATTCCCTGTTCAAATATATTGAAGGATTCTTAACTGCCCTTCACCTATTTGAAAACATTACATTTATTCTAAGTCTTTATTTGTTGCATGTTTGACCACCTTGCTTTGTGAAACCATCATTTGTTAAGAAACCCAAATCCAGTAAAGCCATCTTACTTGAATCCATTAGCCCAATGGACTAAACTACTCAGTCTTATCCCCTTACTAGTGAATCTCACCACCCAAATTCAAACAAACTCCTAAACTTCATAACTAGCCTAATATCTTTAAAAAACAAAGTTAAAACTTAAAGAGAGAGCCCCTTCTGGATGCAGATTGGCTAGAATCTGCATCTAAAATATTGGTTTGTGGTTACCTCGGCCTCCTTTCCCTTTCTTTCAACTTTTGGGAAAACCTGAGTGATAACATAGTGGCGACTCCACTGGGGATTTAAATAAATTGTTTGTTACTATTGTCTACTTTCTAAGCTACAGACGGAGCCTGAAGCTAGCCAGGTAGCCTTTGAAATGCTTTTGCTTTGCAATTGCAGAAGTAAATGAATGCTACTTCAGTCTATCTCTGTTCTAGCTTATAGATTGGACATTTGGTTTCAAATACTTGATCAGTTCCTCTTGTCAAATAAATTCTTTGAGAAAGTTCAAAACCCATATCTAAAAACTTCTTAAAGAAACTGTTAAAGTTGTATTGTCATACCATTTATTGAAAAACTCAAAAAAATACCTAGAAACCTGGCTTTAGAAAGGACTCGTTACACCAGATCTAATATTGATCCAAATCCGTCACCTGTGTTCGAAAACCATAATCTGATTCCTAGGATTCTTAGGAGGCAAGAGAGCCAAGAAAGTTCTGCTAGTTCTCGGCCTCTATACAGATCAAATTCTTGTCCTGTGAAGTGGGTTTACCTTGAGGAAGAACCTTCTGATGAGTGGTTTGAAACCCATTTATTTGTTACCTTTTCTGAATCTGAGTTAGCCCACATAGTTCATGATCCTGTATTTCTTGAAAATTTACAACTTGAAGTTGTAACTTCACATCTTGATATACACCTGCAAAATTCCATTCAATCTGAGCTTACCTCTGAAGGAACACCAAACCTCTCTGTGATCACTACTGCTCCCCCAAGTCCATCATCAACCCCTCAGACTTCCCAACCTCAAGCTACACCTCCCACCCCTCCATCTACAACCCATATTCCCATTGTCATCCCTACCACACCAGTTGCCTCATCTATCCCTGCAACCATGGCAAACAGGTATTCTCCTCTGCACTTACCTGCCAATCCAGGGGCTATGCCCCAAGACTATCAGAGTAAGATTACCCCATTTGATGGTACTGGCACTTACACAGCACACCAACATACCAAGAAAATGACAAACTATTTGGAACTATATGAAGTTGATGTTGATGATGTTAGAATGAGAGTATTTGTTCAAAGTTTGACTGGAGATGTTAGAACTTGGTTTAGAGCCATTCCTGCAAACAGTATTAATGACCTACAAGCTCTTTATCAGACATTCTTAAATAGGTGGGAAAATAAGAAAGATCCTCTCCACATTTTATCAAAATATGAAACCCTGAAAAGAGGCACCCAAGAAACTGTCCAAGATTATTGTACCAGGTTTAATAATGTCTACCAAGCTATTCCTCAAAATATTAGACCTCCTCCCGATTTGGCATTAATCAAATTCCCTGATGGATTTGATGCTGATATGGCATATCAACTTAGGGAAAGAGCTCCCCGAACCTTAGAAGAAATGCAAAGTATAGCTGTTAGTGTTGAAGCCAACCTGATATCTAAACAAGCTAAAGCCAGAGTTGAAAGGAGGACATATTTTAAAGATGAACCTTCTGGATTTGAACAGAAATTAGATGCTATTATCAAAGGAATGGATAGACTTGGTGACAGAGTAGAAACCATTGAGATAAAATCCCCTTGGGAAGGTCAACCAAACAATACTAGTCGAAATCCAAATTTCAGGAAGAACCAAAATCTGAATACTGGAAAGACCAGACCTGACCAAAACATTAGGCCCCCATTCTAGGAAAATTATGCTGAAGCCTCAACTTCTAATGAACCAATAGAAGACACTCAAATTAATTTGATGGGACTCAACAATGAACAACGAGTCTTCTTGACTCAAGAGGATCAGGAACCTCACATGCTTGAACAATTCCAAACTAATTCAGGTGAATCATTTGACTTGAGAGATGGATATGATACAGTTGTTTATGAAGTCCACAAACAATATAATCTGAAGAGAAGAAGAATAGATGTTCCTGAAAGCAATAAACAGAAAGATACAAAACATTCCAACAAAGGTAAGAGTAATACCATCCCTGTACATATTCTTTCCAAAAACAACCCTAATCCAAATAACCCAATAATTGAGGATGTATCCGATAATCAACCACAAAACAAACAATCTTCCACTTCTATTCCTCCCAAAGGAAACATAGAGGAACCTCCAGAAGTTGATTTGGAAACAACTTCAGCTCATAACCCCATTCTTGAAAAGGAAAGAAATATAGAAAATACAACAGAAAAAGAGAATCCTACTGTTCGAAATGCAAGAACTCAAACTGAAAAACCTTTTAATCTTGAGGCTGAAGTAGGCAAATTAAAAATAGCAGTTCCATTATCAGAATTGGCCAAACATGATGTCTACAGAGGTCAGATCAGTAGATCACTACAAATTTATGTGAATAAAGATGCAGTAAATGTTTTTGATGATCAACCTGAATTGATTTTTGGCCCTAAGGTAAACGGAAAATCAATAGATGGAGGAATCCCTCCTTTCTATGTAAGTCTGAACACACATGATAAAATACTTCATAATGCTATGTTTGATTCTGGTGCTTCTCATAACTTAATGCCTGAATCTGTGATTGAGAAACTGGACCTAGATATCACCAGGCCGTATAAAGACCTTTTCTCTTTTGATTCAAGTCAAGTCAGATGTCTAGGATTGATCAAAGATTTATGTGTATCTCTAGTCCAATATCCTATCAAAACCATCTTAATGGACATAGTAGTAGCTGATATCCCACCAAAGTATGGTATGTTACTGTCTAGATCTTGGGGCGCTAAGCTTCAAAGATCTCTACAGTTGGACATGTCTTATGCTACTATTTTAGTATTTGGTCAACCTAAGAAACTGTACAAAAAAACTTTAATGAAATATGTGGTGAGTAGCCAAGAGAGATCTCAAAATTTCCCTATCTACTCCATTCACTCTGATATGGATTCTTTCATCCTTTACAATGCTGAAATGGATCCTTTGAATGAAGACAAGGTTTTAGCAGTTGAACAAGAAGAAATTACAAATGAAAAGTTTAGTGTTCAAATTCAAGAAATTTCTGAGAACAATGACACATCAAATACTCAAAAGGAACCAGAAGAAATTACTAAACCAGATATTCCTATTAAACAAATCCCTGAGACTCCTGATACTAGCTATGAACATGAGATCCTTTGGTACTTAGAATTTGATGGTTCAGTTAACAAGTGAGGAGCAAGAGCAGGAATTTGGGTGCACAATCTTGAGAATGATCACGCTGAAGGCCATGCCTATAGATTAAACTTTAAATGCACTAATAATATCGCTGAATATGAAACTCTACTGCTAGGTCTTAAACTGGTCAAGAGTTTAGGGGCCATTAGGGTATCAATCCTAGGAGATTCTAATTTAATCATTCAACAGATAAAAGAAAATTTTCTCACAAACAATCCCAGATTAATATCTTACAGAGGAACAGTGATTGAGATTCTAAATACATTTCTAGAAACTCGGTTGGCTAAAATCCCAAGAAAACATAATTTGCATGCTCATAGTCTGGCAATGTTTACTAACGCCTGTAAACTACCATTTGAGCCCAATCATCATTTCACAGCTGACATTAGACACAGACCAGCCATACCTGACAATGTAAAGAACTGGCAAGTGTTTGACAATGATATTCAAATTAACAACTTCTTAACACTAGAGAAAGAGTTTTCTAGCACTAATACAGATATAGATACAGTTACTGAATTTGATCAAACAAATCAGATAGAAACAAACATTTCAACAGAAAGTGCAACTCAAATGCTTCAACCAACAACGTTTACCAATAAAGAAATGCAAGATCTCAAAGAAATGGACATTGATCAAATTATTGAAGAAGAATCTGGAATCATTAATTTGAAAGATAATGAGTTGCCTAAAGGGTTAACTCTTTTGGAAGATCTCTTTGATTTTAATGATATCCCAAGGAAACCCAAGATGGAACCTCTAAAAGCTGACATTGAAAACTATAACTTGGGAACTGAAGATAATCCAAAAATGATAAAATTATCCAAATCTTTGCCCCCTGAAAAAAAACTCAAATATGCTGAATTAATGAGAGAATTTCAAGATGTATTTGCCTGGAGCTATGAGGACCTGAAATCTTATGATACCTTTATAATTCAACATACAATCCCTTTAAAGGAAAATCAAAAACCATTAAAACAAAAGCTTAGAAGGATCAACCTTGTATTGCTTCCCTTAATTGAAAAAGAAATTAAAAGAATGTATGAAGCAGGAATAATTGCTCCTATCATATTTTCAGAGTGGGTTTCTAATTTAGTACCTACAGGAAAAAGACTAGAGAAATTAGGCTCTATGTTGATTTAAGGAATGTAAACAAATTTTCTTTGAAGGACAATTACCCTTTACCTAAGATGGATCATATTTTACAAAGGGTAGTAGGTGTTTCTAGGATTTCACTATTGGATGGGTTCTCAGGCTATAACCAGATTCTAGTTCATCCTGGTGACCAGGAAAAAATTGCTTTCACAACACCATGGGGAACATTCAAATATGATAAAATTCTATTTGGACTTAAGAATGCAGGGGAAACTTTCCAATGTTTAATCGACATAGCTTTTGCAAAAGAAATTCATGATTTCTTGGTCATATATCTAGATGACCTGACTGTTTTTTCTAAATCAGATCAGCAACATTTAGACCATCTGAAACAAGTATTCTTAAAATGTAGACAATATAGCATTTCTCTAAATCTTGAAAAATCCATGTTTGGTCTAGAAGAAGGCAAAACCTTGGGCCATATCATCTCCAAAGATGGCATTATAATTGATCCTGCTAGAGTCGAGGCTATTCTGCAAATACCCCACCCCAGAAATGTCAAAGAACTTCAGGCTTTCCTAGGAAAGATCAACCTTTTAAGAAGATTTATATCTAACTTAGTTGAATTAATTAGACTGCTTACTAATATGTTGAAGAAGGATGCAAGATTTAAATGGACATTAGAAGCCAAACAATCGTTTGAAGAAATTAAAATGGCTTTGACTAGAGCATTGGTCCTAACAAGTCCAAAGTTTGATAGAGACTTTATAATATTTTCATTTGCATCAGAACACATTATTGTCGTTGTTTTACTGCAAAAAGATGATGAAGGATGTGAGAAACCCATAGCTTTTTTCAGTAAAGCACTAAGAGATGCACCTTTAAAGTACAAAATCATGGAAAAACAAGCCTATTCACTTGTGAAAGCTATTAAAGACTATAGAGTCTATATATTGTACTCCCATGTAATAGTCTATGTGCCAAATGATGTTGTCAAAGACATCTTAACCCGGGATGGAATTGAAGGTAGACGAGGTAAATGGATTGCTACTATATTGGAATATGATATTGAAATAAAACCCACAAAGCTTATAAAATGACAGGGTTTAGCAAAAGTCATGACTGAAACTAATTGCCAAGCCCTAGATATTAATGAACTAGATAATGAACAAGAGATGGTGACTCCACATATCAGCCAGGCCTTCTTAGATTCACCTTGGTATGCTGATATAATTTTTGTATTATTAAACCTGCAAACTCCTCCAGGATTATCCAGAACAAAGAAAAGGTTTTTAAAGATGAAAGCTTCAAAATTTTGTATTTTAGATAATGTTCTCTTTTGGAAAAATCATGAAGGTATTCTATTGAATTGTTTAGTAAAAGAAGAAGCTGACAAGGTTCTCAAAGAATTTCATGCAGGAGACTATGGTGGACACCTTCACTGGAGATCAACTGCAGACAAAATCCTTAGAGCTGGATTTTATTGGCCAACCCTGTTCACTAATGTAAAGAAGTTTGTTACTACTTGCCACAAATGTCAGATTTTTTAGGGAAAGAGGAAATTGTTACCCTTATGCTTGAGACCAATTTCTATTGAAAACCCTTCCAACAATGGGGATTGGTCTTCATTGGAGAAATCCACCCTCCCTCTTCTGGCCAACATAAATGGATTCTAACAGCCACAGACTATTTCACCAAATGGATAGAAGCCATTTGTTGCAGACAAGCCAATGACCCAGTCATCATAGGATTCTTAGAAACCAACATACTGTCTAGATTTGGCTGTCCTGAAAAGATCATCACTGATAATGCTGTTGCCTTCAAATCCAAGAAAATGATAAGTTTCTGTAGCAAATACCATACCACTTTAGATCATTCCACAGCCTATTACCCTCAAGGTAATGGGTTGGCTGAGTCATCCAATAAAAGCCTAATTAATATCATTAAGAAATTATTGGAAGAAAACAAGAAAAATTGGCACAAGAAACTTACTAATGCACTGTGGGCAGACAGACTCACTACAAAGAAATCTATTGGAACTAGTCCTTATGAACTAGTTTATGGTTTGGGGGTTGTGTTTCCTTCATCTTTAGGAATTCCTGTAATGAAACTACTTCAGGAAGCTCAGGTGGAGCCCAATGATATTCAAAGGAGAATTAACCAAACCATCAATTTTGCAGTAGACTAGAGAATAAGTGTATCAAAGATCCCAAGTAGTACAAGAGAAATTCAAGAAAATTTTTGATAAGCGAACCAAGGCAGAAGATTTCTACCTTGGAGACAAAGTTTTGAGATGGGATTCAAGGAGGGAAGACAAAGGAAAACATGGAAAGTTTGACTTCCTATGGAAGGGACCTTTTGTTATTCAGGCCTTACAAGGGAACAATACTTACTTTTTGAATAATTTGGACGGTACTGAGACAAGAGAAGGACTAGTTAATGGTCGGATGCTGAACATTACTTTGATCCAACTTTTTAATGTATTCTGATGTTAACATGTACATATTATATCTTTGGTAATGTCACAGTTTGGATTGGATAGTAACTTGTTGGAGTTGAAGCCCGAAGAGAATGCCCTAAGCTTCACAAGTAGTATTATCATACATGCAATAAAGCAACCAGCAGAATGAGATTTCAGAGCACAGTCATAATCTTTCGAAAAGCCATCTGACATGTTGTTCTTGACTTTTCACTAGGAAAAGCCATCCCCAAGTGGAGCCAGTGTTATGCTCCTATACCAATAGGTTTCATATTTCATGATTGACTTGATGAGCTCTGTAATATGTTCATACCTTTCCTTGTTGCAAAGGTTTTCCATATTTTCAAAAAATCAAAAAAAAATAAAAATGTAAAGAGGGTATACCCTAAAAGAAAAATCAAAGGGTAAAAAGAATAAAATGGTCAAAAAAGTGAAAGAAATGAATCCCAAACAAAAATAGACCAGGAAAGTGTGCAAGTCCATATGCCACTACATTTTCATTTTCTGTAATAAATTGTGTGCAGCTTGTTAAACTTATGCCACAATTGATAAAAAAGTCAAACTGCTTAAACTTGGCTTATTCATCTTTGAATTTCATATTTTAGAGATAGAGAATAAAATCTGACCAAACTGTTTAATCTTGGCATATGAGTAGATAGGTAGAGTAAATAAAAAGGAGCTCAATATTTTAATCTGAGCCCTTGGATGTAATAAGTGTAGACTTAGGTAGGCTTGCCATGTAAAAGAAAAGAATGATTTGATAAGGGTTTGCCAGCCTAAGTGAACCCAAATAAAAAAGAAAAAATGTCAGGATATGTTAGGGTAGGTAGATGGTGTTGCAGAATGATACTCATGATGAAAAATGTTTCTAAATGTGTTAATTTTTACTTTTATCATGAAGTGCAAGGCATACATTTTACTTGAAGCAGTTCAAGCAAGGCAAGGTTAAATAATTAACTTCCATTCACATATTCCCTAAACACTTCACTAATTTCCCCTAAGTATTAAGGTCTTTGAAAGTCAAAGGGGCTCAGAGCATTTCTCTGACTTTTGGAGGGACCGGACCCTCGGCCCAATGATCTAAAAGCCTAATTACTTATAAATTTCATTCATTACATTTCATAAAGTTTGCCTAAGTGAAAAAAACCTATTTTACTTGGGAAATACATAATATCACTTCAAAAACCTCTTTAGCCTAAGTTTCTATGTGAATGTTTAGCATAGGCTTAGCGCTTATTTCATTCTGTTTCATATTAACTACTAGCACATAATATATAACTCCCATATAAACATTGACCCTTCGCGTATTATTTAATTACATATAAAACCCCGACATATTACATATTCCCGCCCTGGTTGAAATATGACTATAAACAATGTTTAAAAGGGATTAACAGATTTATTTGGAATTCGTTAATAACCTATCGTGTAGCACGAAAGGGATTAATTAACCATCCAGGTTAATTAATAACCATTACTCTGACCAATCATGATGCGCCCGATACAATTATATCAACGTTAATTATATTGGACCCGCGGAATTAACTCCCTGCCATCTCCAACACCCGTCAGCCGTCCGATCTCTGCTTTTTCATCGGACGGTCGACGATCATATCGCAACCCCCTGGTGACTGCGCTTTAACTCACAATCACCAAACGGTTTTCCACCGTACCCTCGCCACGCGTCGTCCGCTCTACATGCTCGCTAGCCCCCGGCCCGATACCACTTGACCCCAAAAGCGGTGCGGGAAACCGCTTACCGCCCTCCGTGTAACGACAAAATGTCCCATCATGCTGACGTCATCCACCGAATAAATGCCAAAAAATACTCGCCAAAACAAATTTCATTAAAAGAACGATAAAACGTCATTTTTGTTGTAATGTATTTCGTCCAGTTCCCATGCAAATTAACGACCAAATCCACTGTTCCAGCTTTTCAACCGCCACCTGACCAGCAAGACTACAGCACGAGCGTCGCAGCTTGTCAACCAACCCGCCATTGTACAGCTTTCCTCCATAATCTAGGTATTTATCCATCTTTGCCCTCTAACCTTGCAATTTCAGTTTTCCATTGGGAATTCTGCCAGATAAAGCCAAATTCAAGTTAAAAACAGTCCGTCACTACCATAAAAGACCCCAAACTGTTGTTTAGTCCATCTTTCCCATAAAAAAACTCGAATTCTACTTTGAATACACAAGAACCAAATATGGAAACTCCCATAGCCCTGAATGTCACACCCATAAACGCACCCCATAAAGACTTAGATTATTTACCCCTGGCCGACAAAGATTTCCAGATAAAAGACCTATCTGGTGATAGTAACCATCTTAAGATATTTTTCCAAATCAGAGATAGTCATCTGAATAATTCTGACTTTTTTGGGCTGTGGGAATCCAATCTTCCCATGTATTTCCTCCCCTCAGTCCATGTTTTCCCGGATATCATTCATCAATGCTGTGCAAATTATGACTCTGTCCATAGAGCAGTTATGTCCCCATCCCAAACTGTTCTTTTTCCCATAACTACTGAGTCCATTAATGAAATGACACAGTTCCATTCCACTCAGCCCCTTGCTCCTCTTTCCCTAGGATATCTACTTGAAAAAGGCCCTCGGTTGTGCAAATCAGAGATAACCCATATTGCTCAGATGTTTATGTTATCAAATTATCAACCCACGGATCCACCTCCCTATCTGCAGACCTTTTTTACTGAAACTGGTAGACTTATTGTTGACATGATATACATGATCATGGGATTTAATACCAGTGATTTTGTTGATGATATTACTTTAGTTTTGTTGTCAATTTTTACCCCTAGACAACCCCCTGTTGTCAAGTATGATTATGCCACTTTCATTGCCAACAAAATCCATGATCAATTCATGAGTTTGGATAGGGAAGGAGTTTTTAAATACACATCTTTTATATACCATCTTTTGTTATATCATCAGCCAGATAGTTTTCCTTTCCCTATCAGGAAATTGGACTCAAAAGGAAATCGAAGGTCTGTGATCTTTTGGACCTCAATCTTTCATAGAACTCTGGAGTCTCCTTATACCTATAATGAATTCATTGACTGAGATTTCCATCCAGCATCTACTCTGTTGACAGGAGTTCCCCCTCCTAGACTCACTGGTGACATGAAAAAGATTCTCCAACTCTCCAAGCAGTACAAGATAGGTGACTGGTACCCATACCAAAACCACACAGAGATCAGAATGTATGGTTGTGAAGTGTGCTCTTTCAAGTTGCCTAAATATGTGCCCATGAGATTGTTTGCACTAGAGTATTTTAGACATATTATCAATGCAGACTTAGTCCATTTTTGTAGTGCAAAGAAGAAAGCCCAGTTAAGAATAAGGAACCAGCTAGGCCCTTATGTCATAAATTCTAGGGAGGCATGGCAAGATGCTGAAAAGATTCTAGAAGACCACCTTAGATTGAAGAAGAATTTTTGGTGGGTGCCTTATGACCCAAATAGTTTCATATGTGACAGAAGAACAAAGAACAGGTTATCAATGTATATACATCATAAGATCCTAGAAATTGAACAATTTGCAAATCAGGATGAATAGTTAGAAGGGACCCTAATAGAAGAAATTAGTGAGCAAGAAAAGATGGAAATGGCTATGAAAGATCTTGAAAAAACCCTTAACCTGGACTCTTTTGGACAGGTAATATTCAAGCTGCCTCAACAATCAGGAATTGGTGCATCCTCTGCTGGAATTTCTCAACGGTCTCCACAAGAAGCCAATATACCAGCTACTTCCAAGGGAAAAGAGATAGATACTACAGAGCAGCCTACAATGACAGATCAGCCTGCAAAGTCCAGAGAACAGAATCAAGTCCACATTCCTCCAGCCCAAACTAAAGTAGAAGAAATTCCATCATTACAGACTCCTCTAAATGAGGAAAAAAACAAAAAGAGGGACAGAGAAACCATCACACCTATCAGTGGACCAACGGAACAACCTGGAGAAAAGAGACAAAGACTGAATCCTCTGCCAGAAGAGGACATAATTGAAGAAACTATAGATAGCCAGAGAGAAGAAAGAGCCACCCAGCAAACTCCATCATTGGGAGTAACCTCAACTAGCTCACAAAGGCAGGAGCTAGAAAGACAACACAGTGTAGAAGTATCTTCCACCAGGCCACAAAGCAAACATGCCTCAGACATTAAAAATACTTTCACAGAGATAAAGGCCAGAAATGACCCAATGAGGCTTCAAATTTATGGTCAATATCTGAAAATGGCCCCCACAAACCAGCAGAGATTAATTTCAGCCTATGACATTAAAGAAGGTAAAATGATAATGAGTTATTTTAAGCCGAAGGTGCAGCAACCCCAGTCAACAGCAGACTATATCATAACAAACTTAGAGGTTTTGGCCAAAGATATTCATCCTATGGACCAGATTGAGCTTCATAAGCAGACTGAGGAAATGGTTTATTCCACACTGACTCACAAAGCAATGCTAGCCCACAAATTACAAAATTCCTTGGACAACACAACAGCTCAATTACATTTGGAGAAAGCCTCTTCTCTGGCCAAATATAACAGGATCAAATCGTTAGAAGAGATCATTATTGGATTGGGACATGATCCCAAAGATGCTAAAGGCATTAATTAAGAAGAAAGAAGAGGATATTGCAGCCTTAAGAAAACAGTTGAAACTGCCTCTTTCAGCACATCCACAGACTGCAGAAGTTATACAACAGAAATCAGAAGAAGACATGATGGACCTGCTCCTGAAACTTAACGAAAGATTAAATGATACAGAGCAGGCATTGGAAAAAACACTAAAGGAAAACCAGGGAGAGTTGACCTCCCAGCCTCCTGAGGTAATCCCCATAGTCTCAACTACAGTCTCTTCCACAAGTGGAGCAGCATTAGCTCCAAATGTCCCAGCAGTCACAATAGACGTAATAACAGGTACATCAACAGTAGGTACAGCACCAGGTAGAAGTATTAATATGAGCATAGAATAATTAATAAAGGCCATGGAAGAATTAAGATTACAGGTCACAAAGTTGAAACAAGTGAAAGAGCAACTAGCTAAGGCAGAAAAGAATTATGATATCTCCAAAATAAGTGTTGTTGAAAAGACTAAGCAGATTAAAGCCTTAGAAAGTAAAGTGAAAACCTTAGAAAAAGAACTCACTTTTGATAAGCCCTTGACAGAAATCAGGAAAATGCTTTGGGCTAATATCATTCAATCTATAAATGAAATATGGTCGTCAATCCAAGTAGTATATGAACAGCTAAACTTAGTAAAAATAGCCCATGGAGCAATTCCGCAGACAAGAGCAGAGTTGGGTAAAAAGCCAGAAGAAGCCAACAGGCTTATCAATTATTTGAATACCAAAAACAGAGAACAGTTAGAAGTACTTGGCATCTCAGATAGGACAGACACCATTAAGGAAATCAAAAGAATTCTAACCAAGAGAACTTTAATGCAAAACTTAGAGAGAAGATTCCAAGACATGCAAGTAGAAATCAATTCTTTTATGGAGAAATTCACAGTTTTGCAGAGTAAAGGGCTACCAAGTCCTTTGGTCATTAATGATAAGTTAATGAAACACATTGATTATGTAGATAAATTGAATAGGTATGCTGGTAATCAAGCTAGCTCATCATCAAGTCCAGCAGGATTGAAAGCACTTCTCGCAGGCCGAGTTCTTTATGACAGTTTAGAGAATCTATTCTACATTGAGCATGAGGTAAAGCACCTATTCACCATTCAGCCTAACTTTTTCAAATACACAGAGACTGATGAAACACTCAGAAAACTTCAGAGGCACAAATTGCCAGAGCATAAATGGTGGGAAGATATGTTTGAAATTTTGTGAAGTTACCTTTGGTAAAATGTAAATTTTGGGCTATTTACCTTGTTGAGATAAACAGAGATGAATAAAGGTGAACAATGGTCAAAACAGGTTGAAGAGTATCAGAGCAGGTAAAGAGTATCAGTCAAACAGGGTAGCCAGCACGAAGTTACGGCAGCAAGCCAAATAAAAGGACCTGCCTCCAGCACACCGAGCACAAATAGGAACAGCACAACATCTGTTTGCTTTTCTCCTATCTTCGAGACTAGTTGTCTCTATTTTCTTGTAAAAATGATTTGTCATCACTAGAATATATCTCACTCTGTTATGAGATATTTTTTGTAAAATATTTTGTATAAATACTCTCTTAATTGGAGTATTAGGGGTGGATTCATATACATTGTTGTAATACTAGTTTATTGGAATAAAGTGCTGATTGGATCAAATTTTCACAGGTCAAACTCTCTAGTTGACCAGCAGGAGGGTTGGTTGATTAGCTGGCGAGTAGCGCAAATTGAAATGGCTTGGTGGGCACTTCTACGTTGTTATGAGTGACAGTCGGTCAAGTCAATTCTGGGGTGGAGGTCTGGCTATTAGAGGGTGATCTGATCATCAGAACTTCAGCAAAATGACTAATTGTGTGAGCGAGTGAGATTATGCATATGCAACCTTGCGAACACACACTCAACATGACTTAATGACAAGACACCTCAAACCATCAAGACAACATATACTCGACATGACTGATCGACGGTGCGAGTGACAAGTGCGACGCTTATGATAGATCGTTGAACAACCACGACGATGCTTGTACGACAATACATACAAATTCATGTGTGAGTGCGACAGATGTTGGGTTGTGTTATATTCTTTCCACGACTAGCGAGGGGGTCACAAGGGGGGCGACAGCCCCCCTGTCAAAGGGTATGCAAGGGTCTCCCTTGTACGGGTTCTAGAGGGCAACTCCCTGGGACAAATAAAATTCATACCCTATATTACCTATGGTTTTGTGCTTGGAATTCGCACATGGTTTTGGGCGCGATGGTTTTTCAGTCCATGGTATTATGCAGATCCGTTCAAGGGAACTACGGTTATGTTCTAATCCAGGGTTAATGGATTAGGGTTTATGGATGTTTCGTCATGTATATATGTATTGTAACATTGAAAGGAACATAATGAAAAATCAATCTGGTAGTCCCAATTTTGGGATTTAGGGGAAAATCTTTATGTATATTTGTTTTATGTGTTATGCTCTCGCCATTGTTTATATTTTGTGTTTTAGAATTCGTATGCAAGTAATTTCTGTACAGGATTAAAAATTACAAACATGACTTAATGACAAGACGCCTCAAACCATCAAGACAACATATACTCAACATCACTGACCGACGGTGCAAGCGACAAGTGCGATGCTTGTGATAGATCGAATGACCGCAACGACGCTTGCGTGATAGTACATACAACTTCGTGTGTGAGTGCGGCGGATGTTTAGATAGCGAATACAACGTGTGCACATGAAGCGGGACCTTGTGCATGACCAGAACATGACTACAAGCGTGACATTGTGACCAACATGAAAAAGATGTTCATTTAACAGTGAAGCAAGGAGGGTGCAAAGACTCAACACGAGCTTAGGGGGTGAGCCCGAGTGCTTACAAACATTAAGTAAAAATCCAATGGAGGTTCTAAAATTGGATGAATGCCAAAATTTTGGAAGTTGTTGCAGCCGCTACAACACATCCCTAACTCATTGTCCCTTATATCACTTTCAGCACTCTTGTTTTAGCCTCTTGGGCCCTCCAAAAGACACCTACAGGCTTGTGGTTCTGCAACTAGGGTATAGCAGAGGTTTTGGACCTATTTACCAAGAAAAAACCACCCTTTTTTTCTCCTCCAAACACCTGTACTTGCACCTTTATGTATGTGCCCTAGAGTGAGACACTTTCTAAGATTCTCAATCCTCTCCAAGAGACAACCAAACACATGCAATTACACAGAACTTTGTGGCTTCAAAACAGAAGAAGAACACTTCAAATTGTTGCATAATATCAACCCAGATCTCTCTTTCCAATGATCGGTCAACTGCCTATTAACCTTAGCCCTACCAACAATCATGAGAAGATACAAAACGAATATCCTTCTCCTCCTTGCTGGGTTCCTTTGCTTCTACATCTATTTCAAATTCCTTCCTTGATGTGTTTGCGGTTGGATATTATCTTCTAGCCTCAATGTCACCTCTTATTTATATGTTTCTCTTAGGCTTCAACGAGTTGTCCTTTAGGGCTCTTTTTAACCTGGTTGACCTGAACTTTTTGTTGCAAGCCTAACACAAATAAATTAATATCTCATAAATTACCAAACCTCTCTTGGTGTTCTTTGTGGCCCCTAACTCCATTAAGGGTCCTATACAATCTCTGAGGGTTAGGTCAACAAAAGTATCTAGGGTTTCATAGCCACAAGATTGGGTGCAAAGCCCACATGCTTGGGTTCTTAGCCCACAAGTCCATTTGTAGTTCCAATTCCTCCACAAACCTGAACCGTAAGATTTGTTGTACCTCCCAAGCTACAAATCTCAACAAAGTGATCATGTTGATCACTGATATGTAAATTTTTAGTAGGTCAATGGCCTCATAGCTTGCATCATTGTTTTTAGACTTTAGAGGCCATTTAGACCGTCATTAATTATGTATTTTGTTATTGATATGTATTTTACTTGGTGTCATTTTGATGTCTTCACCTTTACTTGGTATATAGATAAGCAAACAATGCATATTTTGTCTCCATTGGTTTGAAATCATGGTTTTAAATCTTAAAAATAGTGTTTTTCAATAAAAACTAATTATTTCATGTATTTTTAAAGATTGTGTCATTGAGCTCTGTCCAATCTAGTTTTTCCAGTTCCAGTTCAAAAATCAGTTTGACAGGTGGACTGGTCCAATCACTAGTTCTGATTTTGAATACTATGCTCCAAATAAGCTTAAGGCCAATTGTCAATTAGATCTTGAATTGTATGTCATCGGTTTCATTTGCAGTACTCATCAATGGAACTAACTTAGATATTTTAAACGCTGGGGTTTGAGACAAGGTTATCTTTTGCCCCTTTTTTGTTTCTTCTAATTGCTAAGAGTTTGAGTAGGCTAATAAAATCTGCAAGACTTGAAGGTTCAGTCAAAGGCATCATGGTAGCAAAAGCAACAGAGTTAACACATCTATTATTTTTCGATGACACTTTTTTATTTTAGGATGGCACATTAAGGGAATGGAAATCTTATAAGCACGCTTTAGAGACTTTTTGCCTAGCAACTAGGATGGAAATAAATGATAACAATGCTTTAATCCTTTGTAATGAATTGTCTCTTGAAGTGGAGGCACAAAACTTTCATCAATAGTCCTTTTGTTCCAATCCTTTAGATAATGTTCTGGAGTATTTGGAATATTATTTGAAACCAAATAATTATATAGTGGCCAAGCAGACGTGGCTTTTCAAGAAAATTGAAATTAGGATTTCCTATTGGTGTTATAGGTGGCTTACTATTTGTGGAAGGCTAGGTTTTCTAAATGTTGTACTCGAGGAGTATTCCTATCTATTGTCTCTCATTAGCTCATGTGCCAAGAGCATTTTAGAAAATATAAGAAAGAGATGCTTTATATTTTTAGGGACAAGTGAACACCAGGAGGAGGGTATTCCACTTGTTAACTAAAAATCCTTAGAAAAAAAGGGGGGGCAGGGTGTGGTTTAAAAAACATCCACTTGTTTGGTAAGGCACTCGCAGTGAAAAGTTTATGGAGACTCTTGTTCAATGAAGGCCTATGACGTAAGATTACAAGGAAAAAATATCTCAAGGATTATGCAATGGAACAATGGGTCAAGGTTAGAACCAAAATTTATCAAAGGACCTTCTAGTATTTGGAAAAGGGTTGGTTTGAGCCTTCACAATGATAGGTCAATGGGTGGCTTGGAGAATTGTTAGAGGGGATTGAATCAAATTGGGGGAAGACCCATGGGTTGGCGTTGCTAGAAATTTCATACTCTCAATATCTGAAAACCCTCTTATGGGAAAGAAGGCTCACAACTCTAGCCAAGAAAGGAGTGAAGGAAGATCAAGATAGATGACTTTAGAATTGGATTTTGTTAAAGGACTTAGGTTTGCATGGAGACTTGGAAATAGAGTTAAGATTTTATTTCTAACTACTCTCTCATAACATTGTATATCTAAATGGGTTTGAGGACGAATAAGTATGGTCTTGGAACAAATCTATCGATTCTATGAGAGAAACATTTGGTTACAAACCTCCTCTTGGGATTTTGGGAGATGATAACAATTGGTGGTGGTCATCAATTTGGAAATAGAAATTTCCTTTGAAGATTCATATATTCATTTGGTTCTCGCTAGCAAATAAAATTGGACCTAGGACAATGGAAAAATGTTTGGTTGGCAAATTCCTACCAAGTGCATCCTTTGTAAGGTTGAAGAGGAGTCAATGGACCACCTCCTAGTTTTTTGTTCTTTTGCAATACTAGGTGAGAAAGAGGTGTTTCAATATTTGAATTGTCTAAGAATGTGGAATCAAGAGTCATTGGATCTGTTTCTAAGAGCCTGGGTGATGTGAACCCATCTGTCAAACCCTTAAAGGATTTCCCTGTTAAAATATGAAACTGCAGTCAAATTCAACTTTGGATATCTCACCTGATGGAGATAAGATTGCATTGAAATCCTCTTTTTGAGAGGACCAAAATTGACCTAAATATCACTCAAATCAGATAAGGGAAAGTGTACCTATAAAGAAAAGCCCACATGTGCATATTTAATAAGGTCGGCCCTAAAGCAATGTGGACCACCTTAAAAGGCTATGAATATAAGTGCCCTCTACCTCATTTAGATACAATCATGAGACACTCTTCTATCTTGATTTTTGTCTCGCACATCTATGAGGCTCATCTAGGGAGGATCAGGTTCGCTCTGAAGTGAAATTGCAGGGTTTAAGACTCGCATATCTGATTTAGGATTTTGGGCCCTGATCGCAGGCATAGAATAGGAAGGATTTGACTGTAGTCGCAGGCACAGAATAGGAAGGATTTGACTGTAGTCGCACGCACAAAAGCTCATCCGAGCGACTGGAGTCTTTCAGTCGCACGGGAAATTCTCCATCCATGCAACTGGGGGTTTAGGGTTTCCACAATCCAGATCTAGCCCCAGTTGCTCGCATGCTAGGCTTAAGGGAGTGACTGGGACAGTGATAGTCGCTCAC
This sequence comes from Pinus taeda, assembly GCA_000404065.3. Lineage (NCBI taxonomy): Eukaryota > Viridiplantae > Streptophyta > Pinopsida > Pinales > Pinaceae > Pinus > Pinus taeda. The sequence continues at coordinate 45,428 of APFE031574894.1, read as the reverse complement.
ATGCCAGACTTAAGGGAGCGACTGGGACAACTATAATCACTCGCATGTCACCTCGTCCGTGCAACCAAGACCTTAAATATGAAATCTCAGTGTTCTGAAGATTCCGCTCAATGATTGCAGGGTCTGGAAGTTGATTGTAGACAATGACAATTCATTACAAATTTCGAAATTAGGGTTTTGAGTATATACATTGTTGGGTTCATTTCATGGATGTTGTAGTTGTTTCACTGGTTAGTTGCATAAATGAAGATATGGATCATTGTACTCTCTTTTGTTGAATCATTTGATAATAATCTAAGAATAAGAATTTTCAAGGGTTTTCCCCATAGTGGGTTTTTCCCTAGTCTCCGACCAATCCTGGTGCCTCGATGTGTGCATGCTTTTCTTCTATTGTTCCTTTATGTTATGTTGCATTGTTGATGATGAAGATATTGTTCTTTCTACATATTTGCATATGATGATGAATAATGTTATCATGTTATGGGGTGAATTCAATGTGTTAGTGAAGAAATGCAAATATCAAAACAAAGGATAATATAGCCCTAAGAAAAATTAACATGGTATCAAATTTGGGCTAAAGAAAATCCATGGAGATCACCCCCATGGAGACACCTTTGATGGAAGCAAGAGAATATGGAGGAGACCTAAAAGAATTCTAGGGTTTGAAGAAAACCTTAGGCAATTTGTGTATTAGGGTTTGATGGATATTATGAGGTTAGGGTTTGAGAAACCAATGATGGTTTGTGGAAAATATTTGAGATATGAAATCTAAAAACCCTAGTATGATCAAATTGAATATGCTCGAGCTTGTGATACATTTGATGAAGCCATATATGGGATAGTCTCTATTATACCTAGTTGTTGATAGAGTTGGTTGAAATATTGAAAGCAACATTGTTATATGGACAATGGAAAGTGATGGCTCTTGAAGGTTGGTTCAAGAGGGAGAGGATCACTTCTCATTGAAGATAAGTATTTATTGACTTATGATGCTCATTTATGCCTTTACTTTTTGTTTAGACTTATAGATCTGATTATTGTTTTGATCATTACTTATACTTCATGCTTTTATATTTGAGTATGTGAATGTTTCTGACCTCCTTGATGAGATGTAATAAGAGGATCATTTGAGATGCAGAAAAGAAAAGTTAGAGCTGGAAAAAGGTAAGGAGGCTCTTGATGAAAAGAGGACAAAGTGCTACAAGTTGCCTATGTCAAACTAAAATACGCACATGTATTTGAATACTACAAGGCATGCATGGTATATTATTTCAATATTGGATGGAAAGGTAAGCCCTAAGGTATGTTGAGAATATCTCCTTCTCAAAATGGTTCATGCATGCATACAAAAGTGATTTGGATTCTTGGTTCTTATGATAAAATGGTGCACTTGGTAATCAACAAGTATCTTACTTCTTAAACACGATGAACTTCTTAATTCTATGAGGCTACTTAATGTTGATATTTGATATAGCGGCATACTTGATGTTAAATTGGCAAACATTTACCATTTTGCATATCTTGATCCCATAAACAAGATTGGCACCTTGATTCTAATAGATGGTAACTTGACACAATTTGTTTGTTAAATGCATGTTAGTCTTGATGATAGAAGTCTAACAATGAGATTGATATTCAAGATCTTTTGTTGACCATAGTTATGTTTTGATGTACTTAGTAATTAGGGCATATGGGAAAATTGAATGCCCTGACTTAATGGATTGAGTTACGAAGAAATAATGTTGTGATCATGTTTATTGAAGTATGCTCCTATTCTATTTGACACTAACCCTTGATAAAAGATTGATGTCATGGTTAAGTAGTTGATGCTAAAATATATGACCATGAAGAATATGTGGATATAGTATGATTTTATGATCTGACATATTTGTTGATGCATGATAGCATTCCAGACAGGTCGATGGCATGAATGAAGATGACTGAAGTGGTTTTCCATTCAAAGGGAGAACCTCTTCAAAAGATCCTTACCCCTATTACCATTGGAATTATATGTATATTATTTATTGTTGAAGTATGATTTATGGGCATGAATAGACAAATATCTGACGTTGTTGATCTACATCAAGTTTTGATCTAAGGAAAGAAAGTTTTCCCTTACTCTAAACCTCGATCACACGGAAGTAGGTTTACAAGTGCAATTGTAGCCCCTCAGTCACGCAGAAGTAAGGTCAAGGGTGTGATTGTAGCCTCTCAGACGCACAAAAGTCAGGCCAAGGGTGAAATTGTAGTCTTCCAACCGCATGTAAGAAGACCTATGGGTGTTACTATGCCTGTTGGACACAAAAAATAATTTTTGTGCATGAAATCAAATGTTCACCTGAAGGATGGCAGTCCTATAGATGTGGCGCAGAGAACAAAAATATTTGTGAGCAGGAAAATTTGAATGTTTACTATAATATGAAAATATAGGTTGAACTTGTGTTTGTAGGTGACTAGGATGTGCATAGAAATATGTCGTTATGATTTAACCATTGAAGTTTGTGTTGCAAGAGCTTGACATGATTTGGTTGTTTAATATAAGCAGTGTTTGGAGTTTTGACCTGATGCTTGATAATGACTTAGAGCTTTGACTTGATGTTGAGATATGTCTTGGATTATAGATCTCACTATGATAGTGAATTTGGGATTTGACCTGATGATTAATTATTTGATTTTATGACTGATGATTTTCCTTGATGAGAATGATATATGAACTTCCAATGATTAATATTGGTGTTTGATAATGGTTTTCGAACTCATTGTTCTTAGCACATTGGTTGAAGTATTGATAGTTGTGACTCAGTGTGAAGCTATCTCTCAATGAATGGATGGAACCTGCATAACTTGTTCTTGGTGTATGCATTTTCATCTAGTGACTTCTGTTATGATCATAAGGATGACTTGATGAAGTTTGGTTTGATATTGCTTATGACAACTTGTTGGCATAAAATCATTACTTGATGAGATCTCTACTTGTGACCTATTCTAAAGAATTTGATACAAATGATATTGACAAGTTGATATTAGTTTTCATCTAACATCATTGATTCGTGTAAGGCTAAGTATATTGGTTTCGTAAAGTGTTATATTTGCAGAGAGAATTGTACGAAATAAGCTCCCCGATCCATATATGTTTGCATTGATAGTTATCTAGTGAAGCCAAGAAGAATATGTGTTGATCCAAACCTCTACTTCAGAAGTGTTCCAAGGTATGACTTTGATTTTGGTTTTGGTTTTATATTCTGACGGTCTACTATTGACAGGTAATGAACCTCTGATGACCTAAGTAAGAGGGAGATGGCTTTTGAAGCTTGAAATGATGAATCATGGCATGATAAATTGATTTCTAAAGTTGGGAAAAGAAAATTTATATTGTGAAGCTATTGAAGAAGAATTGGAAAGTGGAAATAAAAATCCTTGGATACTGTGATTGAATTTCAAGAAGTTGTGAAGAGATATTGTTGAACTTAACCTGGAAACCGACATTTGATTAAAGCATTGATGTTAATATAGTTATCGATGAAACGGGAGCTATTACCTCAAAACAGGTACTCGAGCCCAAAAAAACATGAAAAAACACCTTGAAATTGAAAAGTGTTGATGCCAGAATAAAGTTTTTTTTTTTAGAGTAAATTTTCAATATTTTTTAAAAATAACAGTAAAAAACAATAAAAGCCATTTTGTTTGGTGCAAAAAATACCTTGAAATTGAAAAGTGTTGATGTCGGAATAACGTTTTCAGTTTTTTTTTTTAAGGGTACATTTTCAACATTTTTTAATAATGATGTTAAAAACAAAATATCGTGACTCTGAAAAACTTTAAATTTCCAATGATTTTCAAGCATGACTTTAATGACGAAATATCACGTCTTTAAAAACCCTTAAAATTCCAACGATTTTTAAGCATGACATTATATTTAAAATATCATTTATTTGGAAAACCTTAAAATTCCAATAATTTTCAAGCATGGTGCTAAGAAAACATATTTATAATTGTTTTCAGCAATAACATTAAAGATAAAATATCACGACTTAGAAAAACATTAAAAATTTTGACAATTTTTCAACCATAGAATTAAAACCAAAGATTATGACTACAAAACAATCTTAAAATTTC
>APFE031574894.1:30548-41193 GCA_000404065.3 Pinus taeda | reverse complement strand
AAAAATGAACATCTGAATGAAAGAGTTACTATACTAAGTAATTTTCTTTAAATTTTAAATGTATAGCAATTTTGAAATCTTAGCCTAACACAACTTGATACATTACGAAAAAAATTAAAAATCGACTATCAAAATTGACACACAATGTAGGTAAACTTAACCCATTGTAATGAAAACTTAAAGACCAATCATGAAATTAACACATTGTGGAGCATACTCGATTCATTATAACGAAAAATATAAAATCAACTATTAAATTTTACATAATGGGATCGGGTTGTTAGACAAGCATTGACATATACCCTACAAAATATGTGTGTGTGTGTGTGGTGGTGTGTGTGTGTGTGAGACATAAGAAAACAAAATTCAAATATTCAAAAAAAAAAAAAAAAAGTAATAAAACAATAAAAGCATAATAAAAAAATCCAATAATAAAAAATATATAATAATGACAAAAAATAAAACATTAAATAATACAATTAAATAAATAATTAAATAAAAAATAAAACAAATACAAAATGCGACAACTTCGCACCCCTTCCCTCTCGCCTCTCTCAGTGGCCTCCATGCCCCCACTGCACCCGCCTCTCTCACCGTTGTCCCCCTCCCTCCTTATCCCCCTCCCTTCCCCACCCGGGCCCCCAACTAGCGGCCAAGACATCGCAGGCCGATTCCGGGAATCGTCCTGTGGTCTCTTGGTCGTTAGCTGGGGGCCCAGGAGAGGAGTGGAGGGGGGTAGAGGAAGGACGCTGAGGAAGGGGGTTGCGATGAGGGAGGGGGTGTTGTGCGGGTCAAGTGGGGGGGCGGAAGTGGGTGAGGGAGGCAAGTGGGGAGGAGAGGGACGGGAAGGGCTGAGGGTGAGGAGGGGACGGTAGGTGGGTGAGGGAGAGGAGAGGGGATGGTCGTGGGTGGGGAGGCGAGGGGGCTGAGGGAAGGATGAGGAGGGGACGAAGGTTAGGAGGGGTCGGAAGGGGGAATTTTATTTGAATATGTTTTTTTTTTTTTTTAAATTTGATGTTTTTCTAGTCTTTTCTTTTTATTTTATTTTTTAAATTGTTTTTTAAATATTTTTTCTTAAACTGTTTTTTTTTAATTATTTGGAAATTTTTTAAAAATTTGTATTTAAGTTTTATAAAAATAAAAAAATAAAAAAATAAATTCTTTGTTATTTTTTTCATTTTTTTAATTTTTTTTTTAATGTTTTCTTAATTTTATAATTTTAATTTAAAAAAAAACTTCTAAATTTTTATTTTGTTTATTTAAATTATTTAATTTTAGTATTGTTATTTTAATTATTTTTTCTTTTTTTTGTCATATTTAAAGTTTTTTTGTTTGGCCAATGAGGTTTTTTTTTATGATTTTTTTAACTTAACTTGAAAAAAAAAAAAATAAATTTTTTTTTTTTTTGACCAATTTGTTTTTCTTAAATTTGCTTTTTTATTTTATTTTTTTGCATTAATTGTTTATTCAATTTTTTTTAACTAATTAATTTTGGTTTTGTTTTACATTTTTATTGGTTTTTTGTTTTTTTCCCCTTTTTTATATTTTTTGTATTTGATTTTGTCTTTTGTCATTTTTTTTTTGTATTTTTATGTTTTATTACTAACATGTTTTATGTTTTATGTTTTATGTTTTTTTGTTTTTATGTCATGGTCTTTGTTTTTCTTTTTTCTTTTTTTCACTAACATGTTTTTTTACTTTTATTTTTGTCATCCTTTATGTTTTATTTTTATGTTTTAAGTTTTTTTTTACATTTTTATAGGTTTTTTGGTTTTTTTTTTTTGTTTTTCTATAATTTTTTGGTATTTGATTTTTTTTGTATGTTTTTATTATTATATTTTTATGTTTTATTACTAACATGAAAATCACCAATATTTCAAAAAAAATATCCACACTTAATTCATTAGAAAATTTAAAGTGTAAAAACTAAGCCCTCTCAACAAAAAGGGTTGATGTTCATGAGCACTTTTCAAAATCAAGATGAAAATCACTAACAAAAAAAAAAGTTCACACTTGATACATAGAAAAATTTAAAGTGTCAAAAATAAGCCCTCTAAAAAAATGTGTTGATGTTGCAACAACACTTTTCAAAACCAGCATGAAAATCACCAACATTTAAAAAAATGTTGATGCTGCATTAACACTTTTCAAAATCAACACGAAAATCACTAACATCGAAAAAAAATGGTCATACTTGATACATAAGAAAATTTAAAGTGCCAAAAATATACTAAAAAAAAGTGTATTTAGGCATCACCACTTTTCAAAATCGGGTGATTTTTTGCTACCTCAAAAAAACGAGTACCAGTTCGCTTTCTCGTTTGATCGGTAACTATGTTTGTTCTGTTTTGAACAACCGTCTGTATATATAAATGATGTGCATAAAACTTAAGTGAATTCGTGATTGAGTCACTTCATATACATTGAATTTCCGCCAAGCATCCTTCGAGATACTTGCATGGGATGATCAATTTTGATCTGAGATATTCATTCTACGATATGTGACTACTTGGATGTATTGATGATGATTAGGATTATTATTGTTGAGATGAGCACATTTGGACGTGGCCTTAGTATGAGATCTGCCATGATATCTTAGATGAGAAGTCCATAACATGACCGAGGTTGAGTATGATGTTGCTAGCATGACTAGCCATGTGGCAAGATGAAGAAGCTCCTTGGAGAGTCGTCTTAGCAAGGTCTGGATATGACATGGACACATTATGATGACCGAAAGTGGGAAATGATTAGTAGAGAATCCCGCACATATCTGGGACTGAGTTATCTTCATATATTGAGACAATGTTGCTATACGAGACAAGTTTAAGCTTGTGGCTGGCACCTCCTTGAGAGAGAGGATGAATATGGTATCCTTTTATGATATATATATATATATATATATGATATTTGATTTGATGTCCTGCAAGAACAAGAGACTGCTACTATTGCTTCATGATGATCAAGTTGATGCCAGATATGAGTATGATGAGAGCTTCACTGATCGAGGACATTAAGCCAGCTCTTACCCCCTATCTAAGCTCCCAGGGTGAGGAATTGAGATAGAGGGCTCCTGGGGTTGATGGAACTTTGGACAGTATGTTAGCACCCCTATCTATTACCCATAGGGTTGGAGTAGTAGTTCACCCCATCTTGGTATTTGCAGAGTATACTCCAGTTGCCATCATACCCACAAGTAGGGCTTATTGGGATTGGCCCTCCCCATCTGACCAACGGGTTGAGGAGGCTTGGAGGCATGTGATCCTTACCTCCTGGTAAGTCGGTTATCTCGTCCAAGCTCAGATTATGATGTAGGCGTTCTACCACGTGATTATTGAGGGTCATTGTTGGGAAGATCGGTCGGAAATAGGATGGGTTGAGTAGTAGCTCCCCTATATCACATATTGCTCGATATGGGGTCATAGTAGTAGCTCCCCCATGAGATTATGGGTTGAGATATGCTCCCCGATGTGTTTCCAGTTTGAGATATGCTCCCTGATGATATGCTCTCTATTGATGATGTGGGTCGTAGATCTGACTCTCTGTAATATTCCCAAGTAGCAGCCTGTTGATAGAGATTATGGGTAGTATCTCGCCAGCAAAGATTCTGGGTAGCATCCCACTGACAAATATTCCAAGTAGTAGCTAGATGAATACAGGGTGATATATTAGTCTCCCCTCTGATGACAAATTCTTCTTCTAGATTCGAGAATATTCAACATATGAACAGGGATAATCAAGAGATAAGTAGGAATGAGCCAAAGATGAATTGAGATGATCAGCGATGATACGAAATGATGAGATACTTGATATTGGATATGATTTGATGACAGGATACACATGACATGATGAGGGAGGAATTATCCCTAGTTGAGAGGGATTGTTAAAATATGAAACTGCAGTCAAATTCCACTTTGGAAAGTTCACCCGATGGAGATAATGATTGCATTGAATTCCTCTTTTAAAGAGGACCAAAATCGACCTAAAGATCACTCAAATCGGATAAGGGAAAGTGTACCTATGAAGAAAATCCCACATGTGCACATTTGATAAGGTCGACCCTAAAGCAATGTGGACCACCTTGAAAGGCTATAAATACAAGTTCCCTCTAGCTCATTTCGACACAATCATGAGACACTCTTCTATCTTGGTTTTTGGCTTGCACAAGTCTGAGGCTCGTCTGCGGAGGATCGGGTTTGCTTTGAGGTAAAATTGGGGGGTTTGAGGCTCGCATCTCTAATTTATGGTTTTGGGCCCCACTCACAGGCACAGAATAGGAAGGATTCAATTGTAATCGCATGCACAGAAGCTCATCCTGCAACTAGAACCTTTCAGTCACACAGACAACTCTCCATACATGCGATTGGGGGTTTAGAGTTTTTGTAGTCAAGATCTGACCCCAGTCACTCTCATGTCACCTCCTTCATGCGACCAAGACCTTAAAGCAGAAATCTCAGCCTTCTGAAGATTCCGCTCATTGACTGCAGGGTTCGGCAGTTGACTCCAAACAGTGACAGTTCATTACAAACTTCAGAATCAAGGTTTTGAGTATATACATTGTTGGGATCATTTCATGGATGTTGTTGTTGTTTCCTTGGTTAGTTGCATAAATGAAGATATGGATATTGTACGCTATTTTGTTGAATCATTTGATGATAATCTAAGAAGAAGAATTTTTAAGGTTCCCCATAATGGGTTTTTCTCTGGTCTTCGACCAGTCCTAGTGTCTTTATGTGTGCATGCTTTTCTTCTATTATTCCTTTATGTTCTACTACATTGTTGATGATGATCATATTGTTCTTTCTACATAGCTGCATATGATGATGAATAATGATGTAAATCTAAATAATGTTATGATATTATGGGGTGAACTTAATGTGTTAATGAAAGAATGCAATTATCAAAGCAAAGGATAAAATAGCCCTAAGAAAAAATAGCATTCCCTTGCTATGGCATATGGTTTGTTTGATTGAATAGGAATTAGGGTGTATTAAGAAAGGGGAAGCAACCCCTCGTTAGTAGCCCATAAAATTTGACCTGCCTTCAAAGAAAAGTAGGAGACTCCCAAAATGAATATCAAGAATCTGAGAACCTCTTTCAACTTGTTAGTAGTTTGGGGCTACTTCACTAGCACTTTCCAAGGGGTACCAAGTAGTTGTGTAGCTGGAATTGTCTTATACCTTACTGCTAATCACTTTTTTCCATTTAAAATTTCAATCTAGGCTTGACACCAATAACTATGAAAAATTGATAACTCTTTGGGTGCTTTAAATTTTGCACCAAACAAGGGTATAAAAAATATACAAGTGTTTAGTAATTCTAATCTAGCAGTGGTTTGGTTCTATTACAACTCAATCTGTTATCCTGAATGTGTGAAATCCCCAAGCAGCGAGATGGTATATTCAGGTAATTAGGAGCTTAGCCACTATCACCTCGCTAAGCCTGCATTTCTCTTTAGGCCACCTCTTCTTCGACTCAAGGGAGGATTCTATAATGAGTATTGCTGAAAATTCAAGCTATGAAGTACATGGTGATGTGAAGGGTAATTTCCAAGAACACAAGTTTGAAAGTTGCAGAAATCAAAGTGGATGGAAGAACTAGAATTGAATGCCTATTCCATTGGGTGAATAAATTTATAACAAGGTTCAAACAAGAGGTTGTTCTAAATATTGTAAAGGGACAACATGGCTGAAAATTAAAAGTTAGAAGTTCCTTTTCCTTGTTGCCATGTATTGCAGAAATATAGCCAAAAGTATTGCAGATGTATGCACCATTCAATACTTAAAGAAACTACAGCTATCAAACACCATGTATGAGAATTTTCAATCCACCAACAGAGATAGAAAATATTTCATAACAAATTTTAAATGATAACACATCATGGAAGATGGGAGAAATACAATATCTTCATACACTTGGAAAATATTTACCTCTATTTTGGCAACGAAGGGAACAACAATAAGAGATATATAGAAATCCTCACCCACAACAAATTGTTGGTTTTCCAAGCACATCCAAGAGTTTTGTTATTAATTATTTCATGGATGAAGGGTAGTCCACCATACTGTATGCCTCCTTTATTGTCATGATTCATGGGCTAGAGAATTAGCTATAGCAACTCTATCCCACAATTCCATGAGTGAGCACAACTAGCTCTAAGGCTTATGAAAATAAAAGAACTTGCAATTGTTTGTTTGTGTCCCTTTGATAAGGAAATAAAATGTAAGCTTGTGACTAAGATGCATCAACTCAGTTTAACAGGTAAGCAGTTGTATGAAATTAAAATTGGATGACTGATGGAAGTGCCCCCTTCCCATTGATATCAAGATCCATCCAATGTTCCATCGACCATATACCCCAATTATAAATCAACACAATAGTTGGCAAATAAATTCATTAAAAAAACTACATGTGTCAATGTTCCACCAAGTTTCTGAGACAAGGGGACGTGAGAATAGGGAGACACACAAGGAGGACACATGGAAGCATCTCCAAATTTTAAGGAAATTTATTGGGGGCGAGGAGATAAATAGAAATAGTAAAATATTGTAGACATTGATTTAAATTCATCATTAATTATTCTAAAATATAATTAGGACGAAGCAAAATAGTAGATATTAAAGTTTGAAGACTAGAATAGTAAATCGAAATTACTAAAACTCAAAAATAGTAAAAAGTAACAAAGTCAAAGACCTTGTGTAAGGTCATCAATATATAGATTCAAGACTCAAAAGTCAAAACTAAAAATGGACAATGGAAAATGAACCATCATATCAAAATCATACTAGTGATCGAACCAATCGACACCAAAATTGAGAACTGGTAAAAAAAAAAATCCAATCCACCAAAAAATATATAAATATTTAAATTTTGAAAAAAAAAAAACATAAATATTTGTGTGCATCCATATGAATCCAAACCATCATTCACAAATATGCAAAGTTCCTCATATCTATAGCAAGGGTGGATATAACTAAAATAGCACCAAGTGCAATCCATATTTGAACCAAAAATACACCAACAAAGAGGTTCTAGATAGCCTCTATAATCCAAAAAAAGCATGCTATAACAAATGCCTACATATCATCAAAATCATTGCATATATTTGATCATCATCATCAATGTCACCCTATAAGCATTAAAATAAGATAGAAAAAGATTAACATGTCAAGTCAAGATTTTGTTTGAGTGATAGGTACAATTTTACTAGGGTCATGACATAGGAGTTCAATAATCAATGCCACCAACATCTAAGGTGTATATTGGGATTGGTGCTCTTGATTAAATGCTAGTTCTATACCCTCATACATGATAGTATCCACTGAAAACATTGCAATCCCCAAAATCCTAAAATCATAAAACTATTAAGCCTATTGGATTTTGAGTGGGATCTAAAATTCTACTTTTTCTATATGAAATCAAATGCAGTCATAACCACTCTCAAACATCCTCAGTGAATTAATGGTAATGTTAAAAATGTAAGAAAAAAGACAAAAATAACAGACAAACAAGAATTTCAATTTTACTTTGAGAATTTAGCATTTCCATTAATTATATAGAATTAGTAGGGTCTGAGGGTTGAAGATTAGGCTTCCTCATTTATAAATTATTTTTTTCAAGCAAAATTCTAGGGGAGCGCCCAACCCTTTTTTAGGGGTACCCACAAGGACCCTTTTTGGGAAAATGCATCCCCCACATTGGGAAAATGTTTCCCTTGTGTCTCCTCGCATTTCCCCACATGGGAAAGTGGATAAACATTTCCCCCAGCACCCCCTATCCCAAGTGCAAGGGAAATGTGATGTGTGTGGACCCCACCCTAAGGGACACGTCCCTGTGGAACACCGATATGTTTGTAATCTCTCCAACTATGAAGACAATGAAATGTAGCTTTTTTCAAACAATTATTGTATAATGTTGAAGTTTTGTGGATTGAAGTTGAGTGTGACTTTAACTATGCAATGTTGACTTACAATCCTTCTTTAAATATGTTGTGTAATAACCCTTGAAGATAATACTAAGCACATAACATTTTTCCACCATCTATAGCATTGTAATATATTTTAAGGTAATGGGTTATACTAGCAAGCAAAGGCGGTTGGAAATAGCTAGAAAAGGACCCACTCCATTAAATCATGTTATGTTCAGTTACGTTCAAACCATACTAAACTCATATCCATCATTGGGTGCATATAATACTTATATAATATAATTTTAAAACATGGTTCATGCTCATAAGTGAGGTCAGATCAATGTTAACTATGGATTACAAGCCCCTTTCATAAGCCCACCTAACAGATTTATAGTCCCCTTTCAACATCACATGGTGTACATGATGGCCCCATCAATTAGTGTGTACAAAGGTGGCTCTATAGCCAAGCATCAACCCCCTCATATATTATGGAATGTCACTTTTTACATTATGCTTTTAAAAAATAAAGGTCCCCTTTATAATAATCATTTGCCTCAACGTGTGTGCTCCCCCTTCAAGCACATGGGTATATAATACATGTAAGTTATATAATGATGGGAAACAACTCCTTATAATACTTAACAAATGTGCCCCATGTTAACATAGGGGTGGCTAAAGTAACCATATCAACCACTTAAAATCATAAGGTGACTAACCCCTTTTCATAATATAAATTCATCCCCCAATATACATGTATTTTTGTCCAAGAGTATATTATATGAATTTTTGTACCATGGGATGGAAGCTGATATTGCTAGCACCCACCATAAACCAAGACTACAACCGAAAGGAACCAGGACAACATTTACCAAAGATATACCAAAGGATCATGAATAATCTCATAACCATAAACTTCAACTCTGACCTGAAGCTCCATAAACCAAGATTTTCCTGCATTAAGAATAATCGATCCATGACAAGCCACCAAATAAACCACTCCACATCATATGCCACTAAAAACCTCCATCATCGTCCCAACCTTTAGAAGGCTAGGATCATGATACTACCCTACAAAAATCTAAAACCTCATGTGCAATCCCCATGCAATATGGGTTGTGGCATGTTCAAAAGGAGAGCACAATTGGTTATCTTATCCTTGTTACATTGGAAATCTAGAATTAGAGAGTTACAAGAAGCATATTAGTTTTAGTATAGAACATGTTTACTAAGAATTCAATCATAAGCCTGATGTTATGTCCAAGGAGGAAATTGTAGAATTTCCTACAAATTCTCTACAAATCTACCTCTGAGATCTATGTAGAAAATTTGACTATAGATTAACTTGATAATGCAATATACCAAAGAAAAATACTATAATCTACTTCTACTATCAAACTTGCGGAAGCTTGAAGATCGAGCTGAATCAGAGCTGAACACATATAACCATAAGAAGAAGAATCAATGCACATGAAACACATAAAATATTCAAGGGAAAGCCTCAGCTAAAAACCCCACTATATGTATTATCATACAAGGTGGAAATATCTCAGAATTACACAAAGCTTTAGCTCTCACAGCTAGCCAGTTCTCAGTACAATCCTCTTGGATGCTCACAGACAAACAAGGCTTCTCACAAACCTTCCCTTCAGCCCTCCAAGCCTCCTATTTCCTTGCGTTGTTTCTCCTGGGTGATCCTACTGTTACCAAGTCTAACATTGTATCTCTCACACTGATCTCACACCCTGTAAAACTTCGCAATCCTCAAGGAACCTTATTCCTTCTGCATGGATGAGTTTCCTTTATAGGAAAATTCCTCCAACTGATAGTACAGTGTCCTTGTCTTTAATCTCAACTGGGTCTTTCTCAGAATAGACATGCATGAGTTATTTATGACAAAATCTTTAGTTATCTGGAGTACACTAGTTTGATGCATGCATGATTAACTGACTGAACTCACAATTAGTTCCTCAACTGTTTGGAACTAATTTAACTGGACTTAACTCAGTTAACTGAACTAACTATTTACGACTCAAATACAACTCATCCTTATCTCCTTAACTAAGGGATAATTTCCTTAATTTAAGGGATAATTGTTGCATGACTTCACAAAGACTTCTAGCTTCAATTTCTCCAACTAATTAATCCATAATGAATTTAATTATTTTTCAAGCAACTGATGAGACTAAATTCAAATTTTAAGTTTCAATTTTAATTCAAGGACAAATCAAAATTGGAATATATTCTGAAATGCTATTTATAGCAATGCTATTTTTTGTTGAGATTGCAACAAGATGATGGAGCTTAGTGAAAAGAGTCGCCTTCACTAAGTGGGCCCGCAGGCTATTTTTGGCGCAAGTCTATTTTTAGACATATGGATCATGTCTATGGATTGCAGCTTTATGTTTATGCATGATTGGTCAAGTTGGGAAATAGATGGACTTCTATTTTTAGACCACAGCGGAGTGACACCACAGCGGAGTGACTGCTCAGTCTAAATATAGAACAGTCAAATATTATTAGCTAATAATAATATTTAGACTATAAACTTTGTCTTATTCTCTTGGAGCACTTCACGATGAGCTACGGATGTGGTACATGCAGATCCCAGAAGGAAATACATGGTTACCTATGGGATGACTAATATTTGCATGCAGGACTTCAGTTAGAACTCAAGTGAGTTGAGTTTAGTGGACTGGAGGTGCAGTTGAAGGAGTTGTGTTCAGTTTAGCTTTGTTAAAC
>APFE031574894.1:7699-26148 GCA_000404065.3 Pinus taeda | reverse complement strand
TCAGATCTGAGCTGTATGCGTGTAACAGAGGTGGAGATACTTGTGAGAAGTATTATGCTGTGTAATGTTACATGACTCAATCATTAATATACAGATAGTTGGGGTTTTTAGCGAGATGCTTTCCCCGGGATACATACTGTGTTAATGTGTGAATGCTCTTGATGTTTTATTGTTATTGATGCTGCTATATTGATGATCAACGTAGAGGAGCTTATGTATTGTGTATGTTTTCCGCAATAGTACATGATCAGGATAATCTCCATTGAATATTTGTTAAATTATTCAAAATTTCTACATTTTTAGCATTTCTATTTTTATCATTTCTTGTTGCTATTTTCAACACTCCCTCTCAAAAAGAAAGGAATTCAACTCGATCTCAATCCTGAACCTTTGGAATGTTTTACATGCAACACTTCTCTCAAATGTTGTTGCTTCAGCAACTCTAGAAACAAAAAAATACCCAACCTGAATCAGAATGATTCCTCTGTCATCAAAGTCTCTGACTGTTATTGCCTCTGTCGACTAAAAAATCTACGCTTCTACTAACTCTGCCTAATCAGTCCTTCTTTGCGCTCTTCAGTATCTAACTGTTCTAGCCTCTGCCACTTTGATCTCTGACTACATCAATCCCACTACATCCGTGTTGTTGCTGGTCCTTTCTCCCAGCACTGCACCTCCTCTCATCATGTTGCATCGTGTTGCCCACTGTTGCACTACTACTCAATTACTGAGAAGTAAGTAATTGATCTCCCAATTGACCTCCCTATTGGGCTAGAAACACCCTCTGATGTTGAAGCTTCCTCTATCACTCCTTATGCATCTGTCTCTGCCCACTCAGCCAGTCATGTTACTCCTCATCAGGGCTCCCGTAGCAAGGTCTAATCAAATAGGTTGGGTACCTCAAGGATCCTACCCCTATTTCAACCTTCTTGGGACTATCACTTCACATCGCCCCACCTCCCACCTGGAGGTATGGCTGCATGTGATCCCTCTGCCCACTTAGCTCGAAATTTCCTCCTATTGGAGGTCTCTGCATGAGTGGATTCCTCCATTCGGTCTCCTCTCTGCTTCTCCAGTTGTGGCTACCCCACAACCTCCTGAAGTTGCTTCACCAATTGTGGCTCCTCCACAATTGCCTGAGACTTCTTATGGCGCTGCATGTTAAGAGGTAATGTACTCTCCCTCTCAACCACCAAGTCTCCAACATTTGCCTTGCTCCTCAAGGCTTTGCATGCATCTTAAACCTCAAGAGCATACAGGTTCTTGACTCGTGAACCAATTTGCTTCACTTGTCTCGTGGTGATGTGTCTAAGCAAAACCTTTCCCTCACTGAAGACTACATCATAGCCTTCTCCTTTGTCCTCCAACATTGCGATCCATACCAAGTTCTTCTTCAGCCCAGGCACATACTTCACATCTATTAAGGTGATGGGAGCTCCATGCTCCCTCTGAAAAGCAACCGTGCCCACTCCTGAAACACTATACCTTTCATCATTACCCATCTCTATGCGCATCTGGAGGTCTTTCTCCTCCAAGGTACTAAACAAACTCTTATCGTCAGTCATGTGGAATGAGGCTTCACTGTTAAGAAACCAACCACAACCCATCATCGATGAAACCATGCATACGATGAGGGTAAAATCCAATTCAAACTAAGAGGCCAATGCCTCACCTTCAGATCCTTTTGAGGATCCCTTCTTGGATTTCTTCAGTGGACAATTAGTTCCATAATATCCCACCTCATGACAATTAAATCATCTTACTTTAGATTTGTTAATCTTCTTCCCACAATGGGAAGAACTCGATTTGGAATGGAAATCCTTCTCCTTCCCTTTCCTTGCCTTACTCGCTAAGGAGAAATTTTCTTCATCCTCCTTGGATGAAGAACCATCTCTAATGCTCCTCCTGATCTCCTCCTGCATTAGATCTGACCACACTCATTCCCAATCTGGCAGTTTCTCTCTTCCATTCACTGAGTCCTGGTAGCTATGCTAGCTCTCAAGAAGACCGAGGAGAGCAAGACTCACCATATCATCATCGGCTGTCGTGATTCCTACACTTCCAGGCTCATCTCTGTAGGTGGTGAGCTTATTCAGATATGTAGAAATTGTGTCGCCCTTTTCACACTTGATTTTCCGAAGCTTGTCCTTCAGTTCCAGTTTCCTCTAGTCATTGTTATTTTGATATAGGTCCTTCAATGTCTTCCACATTGAAAACAGAGTCTCCTTCCCATGGAGACTCGAGACAATATGGTCTCGAACTCCCTCCAGAAGAATCCTCCTCGCTCTCGCCACACATTTCTTCCATTCTTCCAATTCTTGGGCATTAGTCGATGCTGGCTTTGGGACTTCTTTATCAATGAAGTCCTTCAAACCGTTGTCCTCTAATACGGCTTCCATGTGATCCTTCCATGCTACGTAATTCAAGTTTCCATCAAAGGCATACTCGAGTCTCAAGCCATTGAACGTCACTGGTGAACTTTGAGATGTGATAAGAAATTGATTTTGTACCTACAATCAAGAACTTTGAACTTTGAACTTTTCCCTTCTTTGTATATTATTCTCCGATTTGACCACCTTTGCTCCAATATCATGTAGAATTTCCTACAAATTATCTACAAATCTACCTCTGAGATCTATGTAGAAAATCTAACTGTAGATTAACTCGATAATGAAATATACCAAAGAAAAATACTATAATCTACTTCTACTATCAAACTTGCGGAAGCTTAAAGATCGAGCTAAATCAGAGTTGAACACATATAACCATAAGAAGAAGAATCAATGCACATGAAACACAGAAAATACTCAGGGGAAAGCCTCAGCTAAAAACCCCACTATCTGTATTATCATACAAGGTGGAAATATCTCATAATGACACAAAGCTTTAGCTCTCACAGCTAGCTAGCTCTCAGTACAATCCTCCTGGATGCTCACAGGAAAACAAGGCTTCTCACAAACCTTCTATTTAGCCCTCCAAGCCTCCTATTTCCTTGAATTGTTTCTCCTAGGTGATCCTATTGTTACCAAATGTAACACTGATCTCTCACACTGGTCTCACACCCTGTGAAACTACATAATCCTCAAGGAACCTTATTCCTTCTGCATGGATGAGTTTTCTTTATAGGAAAATTCCTCCAACTGATAGTATATTGTCCCTGTCTTTAATCTCAACTGGGTCTTTCTAAAAATAGACATGCATGAGTTATTTATGAGAGAATCTTCAGTTATCTGGAGTACACTAGTTTGATGCATGCATGCATTAACTGACTGAACTCACAATTAGTTCCTCAACTATTTGGAACTAGTTTAACTGGACTTCACTCAGTTAACTGAGCTAACTAATTACAACTCAAATACAACTCATCTTTATCTCCTTAATTAAGGGATAATCTCCTTAATTTAAGGGATAATTGTTGCATGACTTCACAAAGACTTCTAGCTTCAATTTCTCCAACTAATTAATCCATAATGAATTAATTAATTATTTTTCAAGCAACTGGTGAGACTAAATTCGAATTTTAATTCTCAATTTTAATTCAAGGACAAATCAAAATTGGAATATATCCTGAAATGCTATTTATAGCCATGTTATTTTCAGCATTTCTATTTTTATCACTTCTTGTTGCTATTTTCAACAAGCTTTACATGAAGTTTTGTTGGTTTACAATTAATTCTAAGACATGGAGGCTTTCGATGAAATGCAATATCATGTCTTTTGATTGCTAAATGGTAGGTTCAATTTGATGTGGGGAGGGAGGGGAACCCCGAGAAGGGGCCTTGATCCTTTTTTTTACAATCAATTCTCATCATTCTAATGAGTTTCCTTGATGCAATGTTAACTCTTTTGGTCAGCCTAGGGTATTTGCTAAAGAATATATGTAGTAATTGTCTTATTGGTTTAAAGTCCCTTGAAACTATTTGGAACCTGCAATACTCGATATGGAGTTGTCAAGTCTATTCTATGTTTATTTTGATTTCTTTAATGAAATGGCAAATAAATAAATAAATAATAAAAATCTCAAAAGGGGGGGAAAATATCCATCTTAGTGGCAAGTACCAATTTCAAAAACGGGGGTTTAGAACCTTCCCCATCCATTTTGAGACATCGAGCAACAATTTTTGGTGTCAAATTTTTGCAAGCATTGCTCGCAACCCTTTGATGTTGTTTTACACAACAAGAACCTTCCAAAAATATGAAAATCGCCTCAATAAAAACTTGTATGCCAAAGTTACGGCCCCTATAAGTTACCACCATGGTATGGGTGGATGCCATGTCAGCCCCTATTAATCACACGCAGGGCTAGCCATGTGTGGAATTTCAAGAAGATTCTAGAAGGTCCAAACCTTATTACTAATTGAAGGTTCAAGCATGCAAAAACGCTAAACCTAGACAGTTAACAGGCTATGTTAAATATTGGCCTATTAAGAGGAGAAAGAGTTCCATTATTTAACCTTGTACTTGTTCCATAATTGAGCAAACCAGCTACGAGAGATATTTGAGATCATAACAAACGAGAGATTAAATTGCGTAGCATCCATGCAAGCCACAATGTCATAAGAAACCCCATAATCAATGTTGCTTTCTTTGAATTTACATATCATAACTTAAGAAAGCATAGCAAATCTAGGTCACGCCTTCTAAATGGGTTTTCCCTTGTACTAAGTTTCCCAAGTTACATCCATGGACGAAAAATAAGAAAAGGAATAAGACAACTTGAAAATTAGTTAAATAACCAACATTTTAAAAAAAAATGTGCATACTTAGGACATAAGAAAGTTTAAAGTGTCAAAAATATGCCCCCAATATTACTAAAAAAAAAATTGATGATGCATCAACACTTTTCAAAATCCGCATGAAAATCACCAACATTTTAAAAAAAATATCCAGACTTAATACACAAGAAAATTTAAAGTGTCAAAAACAAGCCCCAAAAAAAGGGGTTGACGTTGCATCAACACTTTTCAAAATTGGCATGAAAATCACTAACATTTTTAAAAAAATGAGCATACTTAATACATAGGAAAATTTAAAGTGTCAAAAATATGCTCTAAAAAAAAGGTGTATTTTGAATCAACACTTTTCAAAATCGGATGATTTTTTACAACCTCTAAAAAAGTGATAACTTGGAACAATTCCTAATTGGTTGGTAATTGTGTTTAAGCTAATAATAATTAATCTTGGATCTAAAGAAAGAGTTGCATAATCTAATATTTTCATAATAATACAAGATCTGTTGTGAAAAGTTGTTTAAGTGATGATGCATAGATCATATTGGTATTAAAGCATTCTTTTCTTTGGAGTATTTGTGGAAAGTTGTGAGATTCAATAATTACCTTGAGAAGGAAGCCGCAAAGCCCTAGCCATGGAAAATGAGTATGTTCATAAAAACCCGCAAGATGAAATAAAATAGAGATTTTCAAGGTAAGAAGAGTGTGTCTTTGATATCTCTCATAACATGGTCCTCCTTATGGCAGCTCTAGCAAACAAGTTCAGATGTTTCAAGGATCTTTGTGGCTCTGATTCAAAAGTTGGGATCAAATGACATATCAGCAAATAGTGAAAACCTCAAAAAGGAGTCGAAAAAAGAACCCAAGAAAGAACAACCAAGTTAAAGTGTCATCATTCCTTCACAACCTCTTTTTAAAGTAAAAGTGGTGGTGGACACCAAATCCTATCAAGTAGAGATCCCTAATATTAAGTTGAATCATTGTTTTCAATAGTTAGAAGGGTATTTCAATTTCCATAATATAGATGGAGTAAGAAATTTCATTTGTCCAACTGAAACTAGAGGGCCATGAATTAAACTAGTAGGAAAGTCACATAAAAACACTTGGGCTAGAGGGCTATCCACCAATAATTAAATTGGATGCTTTTAAAACATTTCACAAGTCTCAATTCTACCATATAGGACCAATGGATATATTGGCATCACTTCAAACAAAGGGAAGGGTAGAGTGTGCAAGAGTACACCACCAAATTCAATATGGAAATCATGTTATGAATATCTCCCATGATTCCAAATGTACTCATGAAGTATGTAGGTGGGTCTACAGAGTCATTTTTGAAATCAAGTGATTCTTTTCAAACCTAAGACCATTGATGAGGCCTATGTGCAAACACAATACCTAGATAACATAGGCCATAAAAAAATAATATCCAAGTGGTTTTAAATAGAAGGACCAACAATATACTTCCAAAGAGTGGAAGAAGTCGAAATTAAAAGACAAGAAGACAATAGCTAAAACACATCAGTGCAAGGATCCAAACAACCATTGCAACCATTGAAAAAATCAATGGTCACTTCAAATATAGAAGGATGCCAAGAAGAACTTGCTAGGCATGGATTCAAACAACAAGGTAGAGAGAAACTTAGATGTGAATGAGAAGATTGTTTGCACTTCAATGCAAAAGGAGGTGAATTTGAGCAACCTTCATCGCAAGGAAGAGAATGAGTTAAGAAAACTCGTCCATATCAATATTCAGGTCAAAGAGACAAAGATATGTCACCAAGCCTGGGTTGAAGGTTCATGACCATCCGAACCCATAATCATTGGGATGGGTGAATAAGGATATAGAGATCATAGTCACAAAATAATTTAAGATCAAGCCTGTTATAACTATAAATTTAGTTGAATTGGAGTTAGTACCCCTTGATGTGTGTGGAGTAGTGTTTGGAAGGCCCTACATGTATACTAGTGATGTAATCTTCATGTAGAGAGAAAACCAATATCACCTAATCATATATGCGAAGTATTACATTATTAACACACACAAAGGCAAGTTAAATATCTCTCTGGTAAGTGCTAAACAAGCCAAAAGATTGATCATTTCTAGTAAGAAGTATGTACCAATTTTTCTTAACAGAGAATTAACTAGATGAGGAATCGATAAGAGTAAGGGTATCCCTAGAGGGATGTACCATAGAATAGAAACAAAAATGGAGGAGTTGTTGCAAGCAGACAAAAGAGGAGTTATTCCAAAATCTTGAAGGATTACCTCCTAAGAGGGAAATAGAGCATGAGATATAATTTTTGCCTGACTCCCACTAACAAATATTTAATTGTATAGAAAATATATTCTCAAAGCAGACAAAATGATGAAATAGTTACAACAATAGCTAAACCAAGGAATTATTCAACCAATAACCTCACCTTTTGGGTCACCTATTATCATGGCACTCCATAAGGTTGGGACATTGCAAATATGTATTAACGAACAAGATTTGAACTAGATCACACTCAAGAATAAATACCCTTTTCCCAAGATCCATGCTTTGTTAGACCACTTGCACTATGCCAAGTACTTCACCAAGTTGTATCTAGGAAAAAAGGCTAGACAAGAGAAGAAGAATGAAGGATGATACTTGTGATGAGGATCTTGATATAATTGATGGTGGAACATTGTTTGTGGATTTGTGGAACATGCATGGCAATGCTACCCCACAGCTACAACATTTGGTAACATGGGTGCTTTCACAATGGGTAAACACTTCTTCTGTAAATAAGTGTTTAACAACTAGCCCAGTTTATTGTCCTAGACCTTTTGGCCCTCATATTTCGATGTGTAGATGCCCTATTTTTTAAGCATAACTATTTGGTCATGTCATTTTTGACAGATGCTAAATAACTGATTTCATTCCATAAGGTAATGGCTTTCTATTATATGACTTAAACATTTGTATATTTTCTTGTAATTGTTAAAATCTATATTATGGATGGTTGATACCCGAATAATTAATCATTAATGTACTATGGGTGTCATTTTTATCTTGATTTATGTACAAGTATGCATGATTTCATATATTTTGCAACTAATTTAGCATTCTAGATGTTTTTTTTAATATAAAAACATACTTGTAAATATTTCAGCCCTATTTAGATTCATTTGTAATAGTGTGTTTGAATGACATGTTGGTTTATAGCTCTACCTGTAAAAGGCACATCCAATGTTCCAGGACATTTTGGTGTTTTGAAGATATTTTCCAATTTACAAAGGTATGTGTATTAGCCCATAATGCAAGAAGATGCAACTCGATATATTAAAGAATGCATGCTTTGTTGTACCAACAATCCTACTACTAGAATGCAAGGTTTATACCATCACTTACTTAGACCAATTAGACCATGGGAAAGCATTTCCATGGGTTTTGAGAGTAGTTTGGCAAGAACCAAGAAGGGACATGTCTATCTGTTTGTGGTAGTTGAAACTTTCAACAATATTTGTGCTCTTATGCCTTGTAAAAGCATCAAGGGACAACAAGTAGCAAAACATGTTCTATGAATAGGCTTAGGAGCACAATGAGATACTAAGGATCATCATCTCAAACAAGGATACTAGATTTCTCAATGCTTTTTGGGTTCCACTTTGGGAAAATATGGACACAAAGTTCAAGAGATCAACAATGTTCCATCCACAAATAGATGGGCAAACAAAAATAATCAATGAGACTTTAGTTCAACTTTTGATGGGTTAAAATTACAAGCATCCGAAGGCCTAGGATGAAAACCTACAGTACATTTAACACTCTTCTAATAGAGCACCCGGCACTTCTATGATAAGCCCCCCTTTCAAACTTGCTTTGGGTATTTTCCACCTTCACCCTTGGATGTTATCTATGGAGAAGGAGTGATGAAAAACATCACAAGGGAAGAGTTGAAAGTGGGAAAAAATTGTGAAAATATTAGGTAGATTTGTTTGGAGCTATAGAAGACAATAAATAAATCATGGGAAAGGTACAAGGCCCAACATGATTAGCATGGAACAAATAACTAATTCATAGTGGGAGACAATATTTGGCTATAATTGAACAAAAGGAAAGACTATGAGGCCCTAGTAAGAAGATCAAGGCTCTATGATATTGCCATTTTAAAGTATTAGTTAAGGTAGGCGATAATGCCTATAGACTCAATCTACCCTCCTATAGGCACATTTACTGAGGATTTAATGTGGAGAATCTAAAACTATATGAACCTTCCATGTTGGAACTAAAACTGAGGAGAAGGTCTTACCAACCATAAAGGACTTAACACTAAAATTTAAAGCAAAGTTGACAAAAAATACAATTTTACAAAAGATGTGTAGAACTACCAAACAAGGGATGCATGACCATTGGCAGATTGGATTGAAAGGACAACTTTTTAATAAGGCAAAAATGTAGTCAAGCGAGAAAAAATAGGAAATTTTGCCTCACCTCATTTAGTAGAAGCTTTTGGGGCCCAAAATCCTCCTTAAATTGAGAGGTATGATCTAGAATGGATCATTATATAATTTGTCATCTATCTTGGTATTTTCTAGGTGGAAATAATAAAGGAATTGGCTTGCAAGACCCATTTTAGTGGCAGACCCTGGCTTTGAAAATATGGGCTCTAGAACCTTCCCAAGTCATTTTGAAGCATCAAAAAACACTTTTGATGTGTCAAAACTTTGCAAGCATCTCTCAACCCCTTGATGTTACTCTAGACACCAAGACATTTCCAATAGTGCAAAAATCACTTCAATCAAAGTTCATATGCAACAATCATGCCTCCCACAAGCTGGCCTACCTTGTCAACCACTATGGTATGAGTGGATGTCATGTCAACCCCCATTGCTCATACATGTGGACTTAACCATATTACTACAAAATATAGTACCTTAGTGCAAAGCCTCACTAAGAAATCTTGATCAAGAGCAACAACGAGATCAATCACCATTGTCACCTTAGCAATTATTCCCCTGCTATTGTATGGTCGAATGTGATCTTGACAAGTGAGGATTCCTCAATAGATCTTGGAAATTAGATAACCCAAATGCTCCCAGGCTAAATACCCATTACGGATTATGTTAACAACGTCACCTAGGGATAATGTTTAACAAGTATGGATCAAGGTGAGATGAGATGTAATTCCAAAATAACGAGGTCAAAAGAACTTATGGCTAAATCTATAGGGCTTAGTAAGTCTTGGAGAGACTCAAATAGGTTCCTAAATGCATGCTACCTTTAAGATGACGAGATTTCAAAAACCATGGATATGAAGTTTTAGATGTAAATCCTTTTCTTTGTTTTAATTCAAAATATCTTATAAGTTAACACTTCGAGGCATCTAGCTTTCCAAAGTAGGTGGGGACTTTTGCTAAAAAAATGTTGTGATTGATATCAATAATTTTTTTGGGATTATGGTTTCTTTTAATGCACCTATAGAGTTTGTATGTGGCATGATGGAGTCAAAAGTCAAAACGTTTTTGGCTTAACCATCTCTCTCTAGAGCTAAAACATGTATATCCTTTTTTTATTATAAATTATTTTCTCTTAGAGAGAGAAAAAAACTAGGATTTTTAGTAACATATTACAGCATGCAAAATTCACAACAACAATAATAAAATAGCTTAAAATTGATAA
Source organism: Pinus taeda (assembly GCA_000404065.3). NCBI lineage: Eukaryota > Viridiplantae > Streptophyta > Pinopsida > Pinales > Pinaceae > Pinus > Pinus taeda. The sequence continues at coordinate 15,767 of APFE031574894.1, read as the reverse complement.
TAGACAAGTGGAAACAAAAGGATATTTGATGAATAAATTAAGAAATAGATTACAAAAAACTTCAATGGATTAAAAAAACATAAAACAATGATGAAGACCCAAGACATTGTGAAATTTTAATATTGTTGCAGTTAATTGGCTATTATTCTCCTATCAATTGATTATTTGTCTTCTGCAAAAAATACTTGAGACAAATACTAAATAAACCACGGGAACTAAGAAAATATTGCACACACATAAATAATGAACACTGATTTTTTGGACTAACATCTCTGGGGAAATACCAAAGGGAAAACAAGTGCAGTAAATGAGGGTTTTATTATTATTCTTCATCAAATTAAAGAGTACATCAACAACTTGTTTAACACTGGTAAAGCTCTAGAAATGTTCTTCTTCACTACAACTGACCAAATCAATCTGGGAAATCATGAATCCCCCCTCTACAAGTTAAATTGACACTTTCTAATATTTTCAATCTCTTTTTTTGGCATTTCATATTTTCTTGTGAACTAGGGTTTTGCGTTAGGGTTTTTTCATTGGTCACCATGGCAGGATGCAAAGGAGGGATTTCTTCTCCCTCCTACAATCAAGTGGTTGCGGACAGAAGCAAGGGAGCTAGATCGCATCGCTTCAAGAAACCAACGGAGGTGGTAACAGAGGATATTAACACAGAAAAACCGAAAAAAGAAAAAAAAAAAAAAAAAAAAAAATAATAATATAATAATAATAATAATAATAATAATTAGACCTCATGGATAGGAAGAGAATCATGAGGAAGCCAGTAGGGAGAAAAGGACAGAGGTTAGTAGTCAGAAATTTTCTCCTATGAGTACAAAAGGGGTCTGTAAACCCAAATCGATCATTATTCCTCGGGCCATTTTAAGTGACCCAATGCTACAGGTGCACAGAGATCACATGGCGGAATACTCGGTTATCTACAAATTTATGGGGATTTGACTGACGGAGAAGGCTTTGCAAGCATGGACAAGGAACCACTATAAACCAAAGGGGAAATAAACCTTCACCTTGGGTCCAAGGGCTTCTTCACGGTGGTGTTCACAAGCGTAGAGGATAAGGACAGAGTGTTTGAGGGAGGACCCTATTTTCACGTTGTTGCAGGCATTTACATGCGACCATGGGTGATGAACTTTGTCCTAGAACAAGAACTTTCACATTGGTACCGGTATGGATAAGACTTTACTCCATTCCTTTAGATTATTGGTTGTCGGAGTCTCTAAAGGCTATCGGCAACAAGCTAGGGCATTTTATAAATATCTCAGATGTTACTCTAAGAGGAAAATACACTTCCTTCGCCCAGATATGTGTGGAAATGGACTTATCTAGGGAACTTATGGATGCAATCATTTTAGAAGTGTATGACGAAGAATGGGTGCAGGCAGTGGACTATGAACATGTCCCATTTAGGTTCCATAAGTGCCATGCACATGGGCACCTATACAAGGACTTCCCATTCAACAAACTAGAGAGCAACACGAAAAACACTACAGGCAAAGATCCTGAGGGTTTTACTAAGGTTGGGGGTAAAAGAAAACGAGGCAAGTGGTACCAAAAGAAAATTAATGAGAACGGACAACCAAGCCACAATAGTTTCAAGATCTTAGAAGAAGAAGGTGGAAACAACATGACAAACCAAGAATCACATAATAATCCCACTGAGAAGGAAAGGGATGCTAACATGGAGGATATAGCAGAGAACAACCAACAAAAGGATGATATGAAGAGCATTATGGAGCTCATTAGGGACCATGAGATGACCCCAAGTGAGGCTAGAATGGAGGAACATGAATTGTAGGAGATTCTAAAGAGGGAGAATTTAGTTCTAGAAAAGTTTCTGGAGCATGGAATCACCAAAGGGGTAGACTCTCTGCCAAAATAGGAGTTTGACAGGGCTCAACAGCTCTTCCTATGGAGATCATAATCAAAGGGTTCTAGAGTCAAAAGAAACCATGATAGCCAAAAGAATAGAGGGGTGAAAACAATGGAGGATACACCAATGCATTCTTCCAAGAACCCGGGTAGGAAAAGAGGAAGAAAAAGACAGAATGAGTTGTTGACCAAATGTGGGAAACTTATGATTAACTCAGGTAAGATGAGAAATATTACCAGTTACTCCTTTACAAACCTTTATTAATGAATCTTACAACCTGGAACATTAGGGGTCTAGGAAGTAAAAGGAAACAAAGAAATCTTAGCAGTAGAATAAAAGAAGAAAAACCAGATATTCTTTTTATTCAGGAAACAAAATGTTCGATGGACAAGATCAGAGAGATATACAGCAAAGGTTAATCAAGTATGAGTATCTAGAGGTTAAAGTGGACAACTTGGCGGGGAGGATTCTTATGTTATGGGATCCTTAGAAACTTGGAATCTTGGATGCTGAAGCTTCTAGGAACTATTTATCGCTAGTGATTCAACCTTTGGGTGATAAGGAGATCTACATGATCACAAATTTCTATGGTCCTCAAAAACTAGAAGACAAACTCAAGCTCCTCGTCTCCCTTGAGGAGATGAGAGAGAGATATCCTGATATGCTCTAGATTCTAGCAGGGGATTTCAATATGATCAGATCTCTTACAAAGAAAAAAGGTGGTACCAGAAAACTAGGCAGAGACTCCATTGCCTTCCAGAACTGCATAAATAACATGGGGCTAGTGGACACTAAAACAATAAATGGCACTTTTGCTTGGAACAATAAGAGGGGAGGGGCTTCTCAAGTCGCCTATAAACTAGATAGATTCATAATCTTAGAGGACCTCCTTCTCACAAGCCTTGATATGTTAGCCCTAATCCTTCCCTTTGGAGGCTCGGACCACTGGCCTGTCCAACCTGATGCTAATTTTATGGGTACTCCGAGGAACAGAACTTTTAGGTTTGAAAATGTCTGGCTCTCTCACCCTAACTTCACCAAAAATATTGACAAATGGTGGATGGAAGATATGCCCATTCAAGGCATTAAAATGTTCATGTTAAAACAGAGACTTAAACACATCAAATCTAGGCTTAAAGATTGGAACAAAAAAGAGTTTGGTAATATTTTTAAAGCCAAAAGAGAAGTTGAGAAGAAACTCCAAGGGATTAATTAGATCATCATCATAGAAGGTTTTACCAAGGAACAGAAAACTCAAGCTGACTCTCTTCAAAACGAAAGGGAAGATCGGTGCATGCAAGAGGATATTTTCTAGAGATAGAAATTGAGGGTGCAGTGGATTAGAGAAGGAGAAAGAAACACGAAGCTTTTTCATAAATCAACCTTGGATCACAGGTCACATAACAGAATTTCAAAATTTAAATATTATTAAGGGAAAGAGCTTGTCTCTCACAAAGAAATGGAATTTGTCTTAGTTCAACACTTCCTTAGCATAGCAGAGGAGCCTCTCGTCGACATATCCTGGTTCATTAACAATTCCACAAATTACATTCCTAAGCATGTAACTAGGGAAGACAACCACAATCTTAACAGGCCAGTGTCTGAAGAGGAGGTCAGTGAAGTTATCAATGACATGCAAAATTGGAAAGCTCCTGGTCTAGATGGGTTCAATATGGACTTCTTCAAAGCTTGCTGGAAAACAGTCAAATAAGATATCCTTGATGTTGTGGAAGACTCTAGAAGATCCAAAACGGTTTTGAAGGCTCTTAATGCCTCTTTCATAGCTTTTATTCCAAAGCAGGAAAAAGCTAAGACACCAGATAGATTCAAACCCATAGCTTTATGTAATGTGGTGTACAAAATTATTTCCAAAGTGATCGCTAACAGGCTCAAGCCCCTTCTTCCAGCTCTTGTTGCAGAGGAGCAAACTGGTTTTGTGGAAGGAATACAGATTCTCAATAACATCATACAAGCTCACGAGGTGGTACACTCTCTTAAGAGCAATAAGCAAGCTAGTATGATCATACAGCTTGACCTAGCGAGATCTAATGATAAGCTAAGCTAGTCTTACATCAGGGCAGTGCTAAGAGCTTATGACTTCGACCACAACTGGATAAGATGGGTTATGGCCCTTGTATCTACAGCTAGTTTTTACATCCTGCTTAATGGCTCTCCCTCTAGAACCTTTATGGGGTCTCAGACAAGGGTATCCGCTCTCCCCCTTCCTCTTTGTTCTCATGATGGAAGGCTAGGCGAAGCGATCAAAATGGAAAATGTTGAAGGAAGAATTCAGGGTGTGAAACTTACCCAGGATGGAGTTGCTTCTACTCATCAACAATTTGTGGATGACACAATGTTGCAGGGTATTCCAATGGTCAAGGAAGCTAGAGCTTTCAAACAAATCTTGAACGACTTTGCTATGGCTACTGGTATAGACGTAAGCCTTGACAAATCAAAGTTTTTTTTTTTAACACTGACATTGCTATTCAGAGGAACCTCACTAGAATTCTTGGGTTTCAAAGGGATCAATTACCTTCCAAGTACCTTGGAATGCCTCTTACGAACAAACCTCTAAGCAAGGGAGTATGGGAGACGATAACTAATAAACTTCAGGACAAGGTCAAGAAATGGACATGCAGGTCTTTGAATTTGGTGGGGCGTCTTGTGATTACAAAGGTTGTCCTGCAGGTTATTCCCATTTTCATGTTTTCAGCTCTTCCTGCTCCTAAAGGAGTTATGTAACAGATTAGGAGTATTCAACGAGTTTTTCTTTGGGGCAAAGGGGAAGAGAAAAAGAAGTGGGCTTTGGTAGCTTGGGACAAGCTCTGCAAACCTAAGGCCCATGGTGGTTTGGGGCTTCATGACCCTGAAACCCTCAGTAGAGTTTCAGGAGCCAAACTGTGGTGGAGGTGGCTTAAGGAATCGATAACCCCTTGGGCCAAGCTTTGGAAACAGAAATATGAAAATAATTGGCAAAAGAGGGATCATATCAAAATGTCAGGGCTCCCACATTTGGAACCTTGCTTGGGAGAATACAGCCATTGTCCAGCAACATATTTTCTAGGAGATCCGAGCTGGGAACCTGGCATGGTTTTGGGAGGATAATTTGCAGCAGGAACCAAATTTGTTTAGAGAAGAACTAACCGCTCTCAAGAATGACACTAATAACAAAGGTTTGCTTATGGTAAGTGACTTATGGGATCAGGTAAGGAAAAATGGTAAATGGAGAATATGGAAGGATCTGGGTTATAGTGAAGGGAGTCCTTTAAAGGCCCAGGCGGTTTCTCTTGCTCTTGACTTGGAACAGAGGAAGATTTTGGTGTCATCCTTGTCTGACCAAATAAGATGGGGAAGAAACACCGAAGGCAGCTTTAACCTCAAAGAAGCTAAGTGAATGGCCCTAGGGTTTGATTATCAAAACCCTGATCAGGTATGGAAGGACCTTTGGCAGAACCTGCATTGGATGAAAATCAAGTTGTTTATGTGGTTGGTTCAACAAAAGAAAATTCTAACTTGGGAGAATCTTCTTAAAAGGGGATTTGTTGGCCCATCCAAATGCCATCTTTGTAGCTTACAGGAGGAGATGATGGAAAACTTACTCAACCTATGCCCATTCACCTCTATCTTGTGGGATTGGTTGGCCTCGGTCTTCAGGAAAACTAATAGGGACAGACTCAGCATCACCAACACTTTGAAGAATTGGAGGAAATACTTCTCAGGAAATGAAATCATCAACAAATCTTGGACTCTGGTTCCAAGCTTTATTATCTGGGATGTCTGGAAAGAATGCAATGGCAGGATTTTCAAGAACAAAAAAGTTTCGACCCAGAACATGATTGTACAAATATTATGAAAACTCAAAGACAGAGTTGGAACCCTTATGTGGAAACTTCCTGAGAACCCTCCTTTGCCCCAAGATGCTCGCATACTGCTGCAGTTGGGTCTCCATTCATTGGTTCCCTAGGGCATAAACAAGGGTGTGAGCCAAAAAACTGTTGGTAACGATATCTGGCAGCCTCCTCCTCATGGTTTTTTGAAAATCAATATAGACGGAGCCTCTAAAGGCAACCCAGGGATGGATGGATTTGGAGGGGTCATAAGAGATGAGTAGGGGCGCACAAAGGATATCTTTAATAGTCATTTGGGGACTGCCACTAATAACATGGCGGAGCTCATGGCCTTAGAGAAGTGCCTGGAAATCCTGATCGATTCAACTTTACACAACATCGTCATTAAAACAGACTCTAAATTGGTCATTAATGCGGCCGAGAAGATATGTAATGGAACGACACCTAGAAAAGTATCGAAACATTAGAGGCTATCGCAGGTCTTTCAACGTATTCATTCCCAATTGCGAACCCTGAGAACTGTCAGCTTCGTTCATGTGCGAATAAAATCCAATATGTTAGTTGATCATCTAGCAAATGAAGGAATCATTTGTAAGGAAAGTTATATTAGGTACGCTTGGGATTCGACACCCTCAGTTAAATTGCGTGATGATTGTCAACAACAGGCAGCCAAAGAAATGGAGCACTTCCAGACCATGAGTAATGAGCAGGAGGAAGACTAGTGGAAGTAGGAGAGAGCAGAAGTAGGAGTCAATCCTAACCGTCGATCCCACAAAGAATGCTTAAGTCAAAGCTAACTATAGGGAGGAGTACATGGTAAACAGCGGGCTAGTTGAAGGGTCGTCGACCATAGGTTTTGATGGCCTTCGTTATCGAATGGCTATCAGGTTGGGAAATGATTGGAGGTTAAGTCTACAAGTGAACCCGAAGATTTATAAATCAATGGTTTATAATCTTTATCAGCTTCGTAAAGTGGGTAAAGGTCGTGCTAGTTTTTGATCCAATATCATTGAGGTCCGTCGGATCAAAAGGGGCTTGATCGTATGGATATCGGGTTTTAAAAGTGATCAGAGGTTAAGTCTTAGAATGGACCCAAATTTTTATAGACCAATGGCTTATAATCCTTATCAGATTCGTGAAGCGGGTAAGAGTCGCGCATGTTTCCGGGGCGATATCATTAAGGACCATCGGATCATACGAGATCTTGATCGAAAGGATATCGAGTTTCAAAATGGGAGGAGGTTAAGTCCAAGAATGGACCCGAAGTTTTATATATTAATAGTTTATTTTCTCTGTCGGCTCCATAAAGCGGGTAACTATTGCGTAAGTTTCTGATGTGATTTCTTTAAGGACCATCGGATCGTTGGGGTTCTTATCGAATGGCTATAGGGTTGTATAATAGTTGGAGGTTTATGTGTAAGCTTTATCTGTAAGGTTTCGGGTTTTCTTGACCATGTTGATTGTTAATCATCAAAGGGTCAGTGTTTTGTTGGTATTTACACTTGTAAAGACATGTACCATATGTAATCTTTTTATCGGTTAATTGAAGGCTCCACTCTTACTTGACCAAAAAAAAAATTGACACTTTCTAGCAACTCATTCATATTTCCTACAAACCGCTCTCCCAACAATTCTCACTTCTTGTAATTACAAGAATTCGTCTTTTCCTACAATTTTCATTTCCTGTACCGTCATGACATTTATTTCTTGCAATTGGAACTCTCGATCTTGGCTATTCGCACTACCTCTAGGAATTTTCTCTAGCAAATCGCATTGCTAAACTTGGCCTGCCTTCTGCAAAAGTAATTTGGCCTCTTCCTCTCAAAAAACTAGAATCTCTGTGAAGAATTCCTCCAGAAATCCTCTACTCAGTTTATTTTGTTGAAACCTTGGTACTTGTGTCCCCCACGCTACCATTATGCCCTTGCTCGCACTACAATATAATATCCCCAAAATCCCCATCATTTTTTTTTATAATCCCTCATTGATGAATCAACGGCCATGATCTAATATCAATCGATGGCTAAGATCATCTTGACTTCTAAAAACAGCTTTTCTAGAAGCCACTAGAGGAAAATCAATTTACCTCAATTAATCTCGATTAAAGCAAAACTCTTATGGATAAATCACATCAATATTGTAGGATTGACGTGTTTCGAAACCTTACTGACGTTCATCATCAGGACAAACATGGATAGTGATATCAATAGATTACATAATTATAGTAGAGATGCAACGATAAACTCCAAACGCTTATGGAAATAAAGAATAAAAATAAAAATCATTAAAAAGAAACATTTTGGCAAAGTTACTATTATTATTATTATTATTA
>APFE031574893.1:41815-77454 GCA_000404065.3 Pinus taeda | reverse complement strand
GTCATATATTAATTTTATATTAAGAATTAAGGGGTGGCTGAAAGGCTAGTTATCTATGGCTCCCATGGAAAAATAATGGTCTTAAAGTACTTAACGGGTTTAGAAAAGATGACAAATAATCAAAAAATGGTCTTAGAGTACTTATGGGGTTTGGAAAGGATGACAAATAATCATACGGAAGCATATGGCTTATTACAAGGCATCCTCCCAAAAAAAAAAAAAAAGTTTCCTCTCTCATTATGTTGGTAAACTCTCTTAATATCATTCAACACATGGTTAAAGGTTCATCTCCAAGAAATAAGTTTTTTTATTGTCAACAAGGCAACAAATGATATCCCTATTATGAATTATAAGCACATACTATGGGATAAAAATAAGGAAGGGGGTGGATGTGCCAATCCATGATACAATCTAAAATTTGGTGAATTGATGATTAATTACCAATTAAGGTCATTCTTCATTCCTTAATAGTAGTTCCAAAGATAAGTCATGCAGTATCAAGTTACATCATAAGTCATGTAAATTTTGCTTTATTCTGAGACTTTATTTGAAAGTATCCGCCTCCAACCCCCATCTCACCCTTTTATGCATGAATAATGTAGCTCTTTGGAAGACACTTTTAATTTGGGATAGGATAGACCACTTTAATAAACATAGACTTATGATGATAGATTTGAGATAAACCAAGAGTCATTTTTTATTTAATACAAAGTTATTAAGAATTAAATACAATGAATTAAATACAAAGTTATTTAGAATTATGATATATTTCTTTCTCTATGTAAGCATTTATAAAATTGATAGGGAAATAAATTAGTTGTTATGAAAAGCCCCAAGGGTTAGCTCAGTTGGTCAAAATCAGTGCCTCACCATCAGGAGGTCACAGGGTCCAATCTCCCCAAAGCCCTTGGAGTCAAGGCTTGCTAGTGGGCCGCGCAGTTAGGTTCTTTCCGTGGACGCAGCGCCACCCAAGTTCTTTCCGTTCCGTGGACGCAGTGCCACCCAAGTTCTTTCTGTGGACGCAGCGCCACCCGTTGACCAGGGTGTCCATGAACCATAGCATAAAAAAATAAATAGTTATTATGAATATTTAAATAGATTATTTAAGTTCTTTACTAAAATATTCTTCAAAGTAGAAGAATTATACATCTTTTTTATACTCAAAAGTGAAATTATAAGGTGGTTTTTTTTTAACCATTTTAAACTAAATATTAAATTATGTTATTTCAATGGACATTGAAATATTTTATTTATAGTTAAGAATAAGAGTAAAATATTTTCACCACGTCTCCGATATTTGGTTATAATATCAGCAACTAATTTAACGATCACAGAGAGGGAAATTATTGATATTTTATAATGCTTTTAATTAAAACTAATCAAATATGTATATTCATTTTTGTTTTTTATTATAGTAAACATTGTTTTTTATTTAGAGAATATTTTTAAGGGACACATGTCAATTCAAGGTTGAACACTGAAGGAATTACACATCTCTCTCATGCTAGGTTGTAGAATGTGCTTGGATGCAATAAGAAAGAAATATCATACTCTCTCTCAACTTAAAAAATATTAATATAAATAAATTCCTACCAGATTTGTTAGCCAGAAGAGAATAAACATAACATATTATAAATTGTGAGTACAAACTGAGTAACCACAACCAAAACAACCAATGAAATCAAAATACACCTAATATCATAATGCAACCCACCACCATCAAGGATCAAAAGAGTTGATTGGATTTGGTTTCTTTGGTCCAGTGCTAGGTAACAAGGGAGGTTTGAAGTCACAATGTGCATTTTTTTCCATGTGAATCAACCTTCCTTCCAAGCATTCTAGCTTTTCTTATATCCTCCTTTGATCCCTTTGCAGGGTGGTCAGACGATCCTACATTTACCATATGTTGAGTTGTAAGTTGTTCATGAATCCTATGACAACATTTCTATCATCATGATGATCTCGACTAAGATGTTCCAAGAGGAGGGTTACATTTAGTTGAGTTTCAAAGGCATCCAATTGTGGGGTAATTCCATTATGTAGAAAATTTGAATAATAAACACATATTCAATGGAGATTATCCTGATCATGTACTATTGCGGAATACATACACAATACATAAGCTCCTCTACGTTGATCATCAATATAGCAGCATCAATAACAATAAAACATCAAGAGCATGCACACATTAACACAGTATGTAACCCGGGGAAAGCTTACAGCTGAAAACCTCACACTATCTATATATTAATGATTGAGAACATGTAACATTACAATAGTCAATAATTCTCACAAGTATCCAGCACTATCTCCACCTGTTACACACAATACAGCTCAGATATGATTTCCAAATCTATTCCACTGCTTGCCTGCCTCCACTGCTCAATACCTGCTCAAGAATGGATGAGAATGGTTGAACCAAACTCGTATTTACCTCAAAGGAATCACTCACACTGGGAATCACATGAGCATAGGCTATAATCACTTGGTATTGGCCAATTCTCATTGGCATAACTCAATCCCATTGATTTTGTGCAAATCCTCATGCACAACTATAGTCACAACTGATAGCAAAATGATCCTCTAACACCTGTCCCTGCTGAACTGAACATGCACTGACATGAAATTGAGTTAATTGATGTATTCTTTAGTTGCATTATGAGTTAATAATTAGTTTAGCAACTCATCATTAGTCTATTTGCAGTTAGACTAATTACAACTAGTTTAACCAAGTCAAACTGAACACAACTCCATCAACTCCACCAAACTCAACTGATTGAGTTCTAACTGAAGTCATGCATGCAACAACTCAACTGACCCACAAAGAAAACGTATTTCCTTATGACAACTGCACGTGCCACATCTGTGGCTCAAACTGAAGTGCTCCAAGAGAATAAGATAAAGTTTATCGTCTAAATATTATTATAAGCTAATAATATTTGACTGCTCTATAATTAGACTTGATAGTGTCACCGCTGTTGTCTAAAAATAGAAGTCCATATATTTTCGCCAACTTGACCAATCATCCATAAAAAACATCCTGCAACTCATAGACATGATCCATATGTCTAAAAATAGACATAGTCTAAAAATAGACTTTGCGCCATAATTTGCCTGCGGGCCCACTTAGTGAAGGCGACTCTTTTCACTAAGCTCCATCATCTTGTTGCAATCTCAACACATTATGTCAAGTGATTGTGTGGGATTAGGGTCTAGCGCTTCCCCCAACTCTCAATCCTCCATCCTATACTCAGCCTATTTCCCCCTCGGGCCAATTCCCCTTCGCACCCTGCCACACTAGCGGCACATAGTTTTTTTAACTAGATTCTAGAAAAACCAAAAACATAAATTGTTCACCCAAGGCCTACCACATGTCACCACTAAAATGCCACTTGAGCCACAATGCCACCTTGTTGTAGCAGACCCACTATGTTGGCTCGCTACACCATCCCAGATTGATTTTTGTGGACCAGAAAATGGCTAGGTCACCCACCCACAGAGCTTTCCCCACAAGACAACACTTAAACGCCAACCCGTAAGTTGTGTTCTCAATGACAAACATAATTCAAACCCTTTTGGGTCTCTTAGGCAGACTCTCAACAGCTCATAAAGCACCAAGATCCTTGAATTAACCACCCCAAAATAAGTAGCAAAGCAGTGAATGTTCAATAATTCCCACCCCTACCCTGGATATCCCCGCAACCTGCAACAATGGAGTTTGGGCTCCTACCCCAGAGACTATGACTTAGACAACCATTGTTTAGACTTAAATCCCTATTCCTAGCAAGAAATGTAGAGCCCACACCAACTATCCCAAAAGAGACAAACTCATTTCAATTTATGTGAATTAAATAGGAAAACCAGACTACAGGCCAAGGAGACCTTAACAATGCCCTAAACACAGGTTTTCATGCCAACTTCCCCCGATAGACCATAGTTTCCCACCCTTTTAAATCATCATTCTCAATAAGATAAACCAAACACAGACCAACTACCCCATAAAAGACAAACTCATTACAATTTTTGAGAATTATATAGAAAGACCATGCCACAGACCAGAGAAACCTTACTAGTGTCCTGAATGCGGGTTTATGTGCTAGTTTCTCCTAGTAGACCACCATGTAGAGACTCCACGATGCTACATTTTTTTACGACTTGCAAGAGGTACTCTAGCGAAAGCCCCCTATCCTCATATCCCAAATTCATTGCCTTTAAGCCTCCTTTGTACACTCCCCACCACTCCAACCTTCCATTATAATATATTTTTCCTCCGCCTCAGCATCCCATGTCGAGTTAACATGAACATAATGCCAAATTGTGCAGACGAAACATAGAGTATTCCCCCTCGCAAACGCCCATACCAAAACTCATAAAACTAATTGTTGTGCTATTGTGATATGCTCTTATACACCATGTCTAGGCTCTAGACAGTTCCACCCTCGTGAGCCTACATGCATTAGACTTGCCACACTTTACTTGAATGCATCGGTTAGATTAATAAGGTGATAGACCACCACCAATTTCAATGTTACCTTAGAGTGCCACCCCATTAAAAAAAATAAATTTAATATTTCAATAAAATAAAAAATTAATATAATATATATAATATATATATATATATATATTATTTATATATTATTTATTATTATAATATTTAATAACTCTATAATAACTGGATAAAATATATATATAATATTCAATAACTTTATAATTAACATGGATATATATGAATTATATTTACATTAGCATCTTTAATGTTTTAAAAAGTGGTTGTATTACATTAACATTATACTTTTTACATAGAAGGTGGTACTAGACCATTTACCGATGTTACAGAATTTGATGCTTTAAAAAAAAAAGGTTCGGGGGCCACCTTATCTTTAAATCATTTCAATAATTTTTATTTCCTATTAAGTACTCTTAAGTGTGGGGTAATGTGTTTTTGTAATTTAATTTTTGAGTATGCATTTTGTAATTTAATTTTTATGTTGTTTAAAATTTCCATATTTCATAAAATATTATATATATAATTTTTCTTTATTTTGATTTTTTTTTAATAATTTTAATATATTTATGGTTCTTTTTATATGTTAAGTAGTATTTTTAATTATATCATACCAAGAAAAAGTATATCGATCTTTTTGTTTTTTATTAATTTGTTATTAAGGAAACTAAATTAGTAATACATAAAAAATAATTTTAACTATTGTAAATTGTTTATATAATATCACAAAACTAATTAAATAAAGTATTTTGAAACTGTCTAGTAAACTATAAAGAGAGTGATGATCTTTCTTTTCTGTGCTAGCAATTAAGTTGTTGTTATTGTTGGACAGTTAGTGTGGCATCATGTGTGTCAGCATTGATGTCGATGTCAACTGGGCTAGAATTAATCTCAAATGGGCAAGGATCACAGATGCATGGTGTGTTCAACTCAGGGTGAGTCACAAGGTAGATGCAGCCTTTTATAGAGAATCATAATTGTAGCAGGTCAATTAAAGAAGCTAAAATATTATAATTATGGTGGTTGGGGAGTCCTCGGATTTGAAAAAGTTTTTGTCTCGTGAGATCAGTTTTAATGCTTCTGGAAAATACACAATTGGATAGTGCTCGGAAAGAGATTTCCAACAGTATATGGCACCCTAAAATTCTCCTAAGGATGAAGGATTTATGTGCAATTGAAGTTTGTAAATAAGAAGGCTAAGAAGACCAGGCCACTTGGGAGAACAAACAAGGACAGTCAACCCCTGATCCTTGCCTAGTCGATAAGCCGACCCAGTCAGAAGGTTTTGACATGAGTAAAAAGGATCGATCCTCGACCCCCAACCTATGTAAAACCAACTAAAGGTGGCATTCGTGGGAGTAGGATGACATGAGCACAGGGTGACATAACGGCACGAGAAGAGGACATGTGGCATGTGTTTTTGACATTTGCAAGTGCCCAAGTGGGCCAAATACAGGTGACATGTGGTGCCATGTGGGTCAGATGATGTCAGTGCGACAAAACAATATGATGTGGCAACGATTTCAAAATTCACGCCAAAGGGTTGGTTTGGTGAAGCTTTCTCATGTATTTGATTTTAAATTGGCGAAAATAAAAAGAAAATGACCCTAATTCGGGTCTTTGGGCAAGTCAGGTTTCCAAGACTAGTCAGGTTAAATGCAAGCTCATAGCTAGAAATAAGGTCAATATTCGACATTCTGAATTGCATTGAAAAGTGCACCTAGGAGTCATTTCTGTGAAGGTTCTATGTGTTAAGATCTATGGTCGTATGTCAAGAACGGGTCAGCAGGAAAACATTGTGGAAGCATGTTTAAGGCCATTTTAGACAGAATGAGATGTATTTGGTATAAAGGCCATAACAACCAGTTGTTTCATAACAATGGAAGATCTACCAAATGTTGAAACCTTTACTAAATCCTGCAAACACTATATTTGATCTTAGAATATCAAGAGGCTCATATAAGCAAAGGAAATAAGGTCGATGACACTACATTGTGCTAATTCAAAGAGTTAGATCAGTAGAGTTGATAGAGCGCATTATTTATGTGATGGACTTTCTCTATAACCTCTCAGGATGACAAACAAAGTACACCTCATGTCATTCCATATTAAATGAAATAAATTTCGTAAGGTAGCTAGAGAAGACCTAGGACCAAGTGGAGTGTACATAATTGAAGATTACTCTCAGTCTCAAGAAAGTTTGGAAATACATAGTATATCCTGCGCCATAAAAAAATTGAATGAACCAGGTCCTTCAGTGTTTCAAGAAAGTGAAAGGCACAAGCAATGATCAAGTTAGTTGTGGAAATCAAATCGAATAAGCAACATGAGCCATACTGAAAAATGAAATGTCATTGGCTTCATGATAGAAACCGTTTTGTGAAATTAAATTCATTAATCGTGCACTGCTTGAATTCTAATTGAATTACATTGTTTCAATTAATGTATGATCTCGAACTACAAGGATTTGTTGTAGACTACCATTTGAAAGAGATTGAGTGTGTGTGATATGTATTGAGTGCAAGAGTGTGTTGTATGAGAAGGTCGGTATGCAAGGGTTGATTTGTGGAGTGGGGTGTTATGGTCAATTGAGGGAAACCATGCCTACGTAGTAGTGAAGAGCAAGGAATGCATTAAAGATGAAGTTGTAGAGAAGAGGGAAACTAAGAGTGTGGAGGCAGACCGGAGAGGAAGGAGCTATAAGAGATATCATAACATGTTCTTTATCTTTTTATATGATAGAAGGGTGCCATTGTTTTTACTTTGAAAATTGTATGAAAAATAAGACAGTTGGTTGAAGCAGGTTGTGTCTTGCATTCATAGGACGTTGTGGCCTCTTAGCAAGTTGTGGCTTAGTAATTTAAAGGGGGTTGGGGCCTCTTGTGAGTGGGTGCTCCCAAACAAATTGATCTAACTGGGTAGGAGCTTAGATTGCATCATATTAACAAACAAATTGGTAGTTTTTCCCTTTTGGGTTTCCATTCTAAATTCATACATCCATGTGTTTATGTTGCTCATGTTAAACGATGTGTGTTCATATGATGATTTACTCTGTCGCTTATGTATTTAGTTGTGAATGCTCATATGGGTGATTTCCAAGTTAGAAAATAAAATGAGAATTGGGATTAAAAATTGAAATTAGCATTGATCATTGATTCACACCCCCCCCCACCCCCCCTAAGTAATTCCTTATTCCAACAATTATTAAACAAAGCAAAACAAAATAGAAATACCATTTACTTGGAGGGTGAGTGGACCTTGATGATCTTAAGAGGGCTCGTGTCTTCAATGGAGTCTATAAACTCCAAATCTCCTAGTTATTTAGCAAGCACATTGAACTTTTCATCTAGATTTTTCAAATGCAATAAAACTTCAGCTATGCTCATAATTTCTTCATGAGACTTAGAACACTCAACTGATACCTTCCCGATGATGGTCTTTTGCTATTAGTATATTTCTAGTGTTTGCATGTATCTAGTTTTCCCGATCCTTATGCTTCTAATGTTTAGAATCTAACTTTCAAACTCTCTCTTCTACCTCCGCATTGAATATAAATCTTATTTCAATACGAGCCTCTCTTTAAGCATCAGGAATCACTCTTTTGACCCCTTTAGGGGTGAATAAGACATGCATTGCAACAAAATACTCTACCCCTATTGGGCTTTTGAGTTTGAAGGGACCCTAGAGCATCTTCTCCCTCTTCTACTATTAGACTCTAAAGCATGACGAATGATGTTGCAGGTGAACCATGAAGGAACAAGAAGAGGGGGAGTAGATGAGAATACCTAGGGGTGATAAATTCCTTTGGTTGAAGGATACCATGGGGATAAGAAGAGAGGGACATCGAATACCCTGAGAAGAGGCTAGTCAAATAAAAGAAAGAAGGAAAAAATAAAACACAGTGACCCCCAAAACATTGGATCACCAAAAGTAAGGATAGTCGTAGTTGATTGCACTATGAGGTAGAGCCAATCTACTAAAGAGACCTAGAATCACAAAAAATGAAAACCACTAAATCTAAGAACATTCATAATATAAACTTGGAGTGCTAATAGGAGCGAAAAAATAAGACCAAAACTACAAAGACCTCTACTCAGAACGAGAAATAGATAATAGAATAGAGATTAAACCTTAACATAATTCAACCTTGCTAGTGAACACCCTTGCGAGTAGACCCATAAAGGAACCTGACTCTCATAGTTCATGCTAAAGGTGGTGGTGATAACTTTGCTTTCACCAGCAAAGTTATCACCATCAAATTTAGAAAAATAAAAATCTCGAACCTTTATAAATAACATGGAGCCAAAAAGCTAGTTAAACCATGGCCAACAAGTGTAATAATGTTGAAGACAACCTATGTTGGGTCCCTATAATACTAGTGATTACCCCATTACTATTGTAGTTATACCCCTTATTAATATTGTTGTGCCCCTATTCCCCCATATAGTTATTATTGTGCCCCATAGAATCCCTCTATTGTTATTTTTGTGGCTTTATATTATTATTGTTAGGTCGGCTAGATTATATTGTGACTCCTTAGACTCCTATATATAGAAAGGAGTTTTGTCATTTGAATCATCCAAAGAATTGTTCATTTATGTAATGTAAAGGAGGTTGCCCCCTCGAAGAGGCTGAATTCTAAGGCGTTGATCTATCTTTTCTATCTTTTCTTGAGCTGGTTTCATAACAACCTACATGCTACTAATAAACCAACCCGACATTCCTATCCTCGCCATCAATGCTTAGATTCCTAATCTTTGACATGCATTGTTTCCATTAAACTATAGGTGTTATTTGAATTATATCCCGCGTGGATTGGATGCCAAGTAGGTGGATCTCTTGATCCCCACTCCCATTCAATTGTTAACTCCCTTTATTATCCCAACTTTCATTGTGATTTTTCATCTCTCATAGGGGGCTTAAATATCCCTATTGTTATTAAAAGTTTCAATTATGTCTAAAATATATTTTAAATTAAAAACAAGTTAAATATTAATTTAAGTGGTAAAAATATTAGATGGTGAGTTATTGCTAATTTATTTTACTATGTATTTAAAAGTAATAATGTCTTGACTTTCGATAAATTATCATTTATTTGTCAATTAGGTTTATTTAGGGTGGTTGAGCTTCTCTATTTAGCTTCAATTCTCACATGTAGATGTTGAGTTTAGTAGTCAAATCATTGGTAGATGTTGAATTTAGTGGTTAGATCATTGTGTAGATGTGGGTCCTTTGTTCCATAAACAAGGTCTCATACACCAAATTGATTTGACTTGGTCATGACTTTATACATAAGCAAAAAAATCTTATACAATTTAATTTGTGACTTAAACATAACCTCACAAACATATTATTATTATAAATAATACTCATTTTTTTAATAATTAAATTAAAAAAAAACCTTTAACTTAATTTAAATATAATAATAATAATAACATAATTAACATTATTAAAAATCCAACAGCTTTATTACGTCCAGGTCCCTTTCAAAAATATAAGGAAAAGTTTATAACCGTCCATTAATGTTCACTTAAAGGAATTAAACTAAATAACCCCTTTATAGAAGTTGATTAAAGAAAACCCTTAATATAAGGATAACTCGAAAAAATTCGAGGAGGAAAAATTGTAATTTCTGAGTATGCATTTTGTAATTTAATTTTTTTTATATATATATAATTTTTCTTTTTAATTTTTTTTTTAATTAAAATTATTTAATTTGTTTATTTATTTATTTTAATAAAATTTAAATATATTTATGGTTTTATATGTTAGGTGTATTTTTAATTATATCTATCAAGAGAAAGTATATTGGCTTTTTTATTTACTTATTTGTTATTAGGAAAAACTAAATTAGTAATTTATTATATTATAATATCACAAAAAACCAATTAAATAAAGTACTTTGAAATTGTTTAATAAATTATAAAGAGAGTGATGATCTTTATTCTCAATGTTAATAGTCAAGTTGTTGTTATTGTTGGATAGTTAGAGTGGCATCATGTGTGTTGACATTGATGTCAACCGGGCTATAATTAATCTCAAATGGGCAAGGATGGCAGATGCATGGTGCGTTCAACTCAGGGGAGTCTAAAGGTAGATGCAATCTTTTGTAGAGAATCATCATTGTAGCAGGTTAATTAAAGGAGCTAAAATAGTATACTTATGGTGGTTAGGGAGTCCTAGGATTTGAAACTGTTTTTGCCTCAGGAGATTAGTTCAAATGCTTATGAAAATGGTACAATTGGATATTTCTTGGAAAGAGATTTCCAACGGTATATGGCACATTAAAAAACTCCTAAGGATGAAGGATTTACGTATAATTGAAGTTTGGAAATAAGAAGGCTAAGAAGATCGGGCCACTTGGGAGAACAAAGAAGAACAATCAGGCCTTGATCCTTGCCTAGTCGGTAGGTCGGCCCCATCGGAAGGTTTTGACATGAGTAAAAAGGACCGATCCTCGACCCCCAACCTATGTAAGACCAACTAAAGGTGGCAGTAATGGGAGTAGGATGACGTGAGCAGAGGGTGACATGGCGGGATGAGAAGAGGGCATGTGGCATGTGTTGTTGACATTTTCAAGTGGCCAAGTAGGCCAAATACAGGTGACATGTGGGTCAGATGATGTCAGTGTGACATAACATTATGATGTGGCAGTGATTTCAAAATTCACGCCAGAGGGTCAGTTTGGTGAAGTTTTCCTATGTATTTGATTTTTGACAAAAATAAAAAGAAAATGGCCCTAATTCGGGTCTTCGGGCAAATCAAGTTTCCAAGACTAGTAAGGTAAAATGCAATCTCATAACCAAAACTAAGGTCGATCTTCGACCTTCTGACCTGCATTGAAAAGTGCACCTAGGAATCATTTCTGTGAAGGTTCTATGTGTTAAGATCTATGGTCATATGTCAAGAATGGGTCAACATGAAAACAATGTGGAAGCATGTTTAAGGCCATTTTAGACATAATGAGATATATTTGGCATAAAGGCCATAACAGGCAGTTGTTCCATAACAATGGAAGATCTACCAAATGTTGAAACCTTTACTAAATCCTGAAAACACCATATTTTATCTTAGAATCTCAAGAGGCTCATTTATACAAAGGAAATAAGGTCGATGACACTACACTATGCTAATTCAAAGAGTTAGATCAATAGAGTTGTTAGAGTGCATTATTTATGTGATGGACTTTCTCTACAACTTGTCAAGATGACAAACAAAGTACACCCCGTGTCATTCTATATTAAATGGAAGAAATCTTGTAAGGTAGTCAAAGAAGACCTAGGACCCAGTGGAGCGTACAGAATTGAATATTACTCTCTATCTCAAGAAAGTATGGAAAGACATAGTATGCCTTGCGCCATAACAAATTTGAATAATCAGATCCTTCAATTGTTCAGGAAAGTGAAAGGCACAAGCAATGATCAAGTTAGCTATGGAAATCAAATTGAATAAGCACCGTGAGCCATATTGAAAAATTAAATGTCATTGGTTTCGTGATAGAAACCATTTTGTGAAATTAAACTCACTGATCGTGCACTTCTTTAATTCTAATTGAATTACATTGTTTCAATTAATGTATGATCTCGAAATACAAGGCTTTGTTGTAGACCACCCTTTGAAAGAGATTGAAAGTGTGTGCTATGTATGGAGTGCAAGAGTGTGTTGTATGAGAAGGTCGGTATGCAAGGGTTGATTTGTGGAGTGGGTGATCTAGTCAATTGAGGGAAACCATGCCTACGTAGTAGTGAAGAGCAGAGAATGCATCAAAGATGAAGTTTCAAAGAAGAGGGAAGCTAGGAGTGTGGAAGCAGACCAGAGAGGAAGGAGCTATAAGAGATAGCAAAACAGATTCTTTATGTTTTTATCTGATAGAAGGGGGGCCATTGTTTTTAGTTTAAAAATTGTATGAAAAATAAGGCAGTTGGTTGAAGCAAGTTGTGGCTTGCATTCATTAGAGGTCGGTGCCTCTTAGCAAGTTGTGGCTTACTAATTTAAAGGGGGCTAGGGCCTCTTGTGAGTGGGTGCTCATAAACAAATTGATGGAACTGAGTAGGAGGTTAGATTGCATCATATTAACAAACAATTTGGCAGTTTTTCTCTTTTTGGTTTCCACTTTAAATTCCTACATCCATGTGTGTATGTTTCTCATGTTAAACAATGTGTTTTCATATGAATGCTTTACTCTCTCACTTATGAATTTAGTTGTGAATGCTCATATGGGTGATTGCTAAAATATAAAATAAAATAAGAATTGGGATTAAAAATTGAAATTAGCATTGATCATTTATTCAGCCCCCACTCCCGCCCCTAAGTAATTCCTTATTCCAACAATTATTAAACAAAATAGAAATACCATTTACTTGGAGGGCGAGTGCACCTCAATGATCTCAGGAGGGCTCATATCTTCAATGGAGTCTATAAACTCCAAATTTCCTAGTTATTTAGCAAGCACGTTGACCTTTTCATCTAGATTTTTCAAATGTGATAGAACTTCACCTATGCTCAACATAATTTCTTGATGAGCTTCATAACACTCAACTGATACCTTCCCAATGATGGTCTTTATCTATTAGTATATTTCTAGTGTTTTCATGTATTTAGTTTGCCTCATCCTTATGCTTCTAATGTTTAGAATCAAACTTTCAAACTCTCTCTTCTACCTTTGCATTAGATATGAATCTTATTTCAATATGAGCCACTCTTTTAGCATCATGAATCACTCTTTTGACCCCTCTAGGGGTGAATAAGACATACATTGCAACAAAATATTCTACCCCTAATGGGCTTTGGAGGTTGAGGGGACCCTAGAGCATCTTCTCCCTCTTCTACTATTAGACTCTAAAGCATGACAAATAAAGTTGCAGGTGAACCATGAAGGAACAAGAAGAGGGGGAGTAGTTGGGAATACCTAGGGGTGATAAATTCCTTTGGTTGAAGGATACCATGGGGATAAGAAGAGAGGGACGTTGAGATCCCCTGAGAAGAGGCTAGTCAAAGAAAAGAAAGAAGGAAAAAATAAAACACAGTGACCCCCAAAACATTGGATCACCAAAAGTAAGGATAGTCGTAGTTGATTGCATTATTTGGTAGAGCTAATCTACTAAAGAGACCTAGAAACACAAGAAATGAAAACCACTAAATCTGCATAGACTCAAGAACATTCAAAAGATAAACCTAGAGTGCTAATAGGAGCAAAAAAATAAGACCAAAACTACAAAGACCTCTACTCAGAATGAGAATTAGATAATAGAATAGAGACTAAACCTTAACATAATTCAACCTTGCTAGTGAACACCCTTGCAAGTAGACCCATAGAGGATCCTAACTCTCATAGTTCATGCTAAAGGTGGTGGTGATAACTTTGCTTTCACCAACAAAGTTATCACCATAAAACTTAGAAAAATAAAAATCCCAAACCTTTAAAATCAACATGGAGCCAAAAAGCTAGTTAAACCATGGCCAACAAGTGTAATAATGTTGAAGACAACCTACATGCTACTAATAAACCAACCCGACATTCCTATCCTCACCATCAATGCTTATATTCCTAATCTTTGACATGCATTCTAATTGCTTGTTTGATCCTCCAAACACCTCCAAATCCATTAAACTAGACGTGTTATTTGAATTATATCCTATGTGGATTGGATGCCAAGTGGGTGGATCTCTTGATCCCCACTCCCTTTGATTGTTAATTTCCTTTATTATCCCAGTTTTCATTGTGATTGCTCACTCTCACAAGGGGCTTAAATATCCCTATTGTTATTAAAAGTTTCAATCCTCGTTTAAAAGATATTTTAAATTAAAAACAAGTTAAATATTAATTTAAGTGGTAAAAATATTAGATGGTGAGCTATTGCTAAGTTATTTTACTATGTATTTAAAAGTAATAATGTCTTGACTTTCAATAAATTATCATTTATTTGTCAATTAGGTTTATTTAGGGTGGTTGAGATTCTCTATTTAGCTTCCATTCTCACATGTGGATGTTGAGTTTAGTAGTCAAATCATTAATGGATGTTGAGTTTAGTAGTCAAATCATTGTGTGGATGTGGGTCCTTTGTCCCATAAACAAGGTCTCATATACCAATTTGATTTGACTTGGTCATGACCTTAAAAACATATTATGCATAAACAAAGAAATCTCATATACTAATTTGATTTGTGACTTAGACATGACCTTACAAACATATTGTTATTATAATAATAAAATATATTATTAATTCTAAATAGAAAATACTTATTTTTTTAATAATTAAATTAAAAACCTTTAACTTAATTTAAATAACCATAATAATAATAACATTATTAAAAACTCCACCACCTTTATTTACGTAAGTTACCTTTAAGAAAATATAAGTAAAATTTTATAATTGTTCATTAATGTGCACGGGAAAGAATTAAACTAAATAACCCCTTTAAAGAAGTTGATTAAAGAAACCCTTAATTTAAGGATAACTAGAAAAAATTCAACGAGGAAAAATTGTAATAAAGTAAAATTGTAAATTGTAAATTGATTTCTCAACCTCTTTTTCATTGAAATGAATTTTTTTTAATACAAATATTGATGGAATAAGTTATTTTTTTGGTTTAATTCACGCTAACTTTAACCAATTTGTTTATGGCATTGATTTCTGATAGGTATTAGCTTCCTTTCCTTTCCTTTAGATATTAAGTGAGAAGGAAAGCAATTTTAAAAGTAAATGTTAGCGTTTATTATTAGAGTTTTAAATTAAGACGTTAAGTATTTATTATTGGAATAAAGTAAATAGTGGATACGTTGGAATTTTTTTTTTTTGAATTTAACAACAAAATTATATATGATGTTATTAAAATAAATAGAATTTTAAGTTTTTAAAATTTCTGTTATTTTAAGAAAAGTTTGACATTATTTTATGAATAGAATATTAAGTTTTTAAAATTTTTACTTTTTTTTTTAAGGAGAAGTTAAATAGAGAATGTGAATTTATTTTATAAGGAAAAATTTTTTGAAAATAAATTTATTTCATTATTTATTAAATTAGTGTGTGAAATTCTTTTATAATAAAAAAAATGTTTTTTAAAATAATTTTATTTTTATTTTATTATTATTATTAAATCAGTAATTTTTTAGCGAAAGTAAATATTTGATTTATTTTTATTAAAGTAATTTGATACACTGTGTGACATGGACAGATAATAAACATGAATGCTTATCTTTTTAATTTTATTAATTGAAATTGGTTATGCTTTACCAAAATTTTTTTTATTGAAGGGAGAATATGCTAAACAAGCGTTTTAATTTCAGATAGTTATTTCTCTCCCTAGAGATAAATGATCTATGTTAGGGAAAAGGGAGCCGAGAGGGTGAGAGGGCAAAAAGTTTAAGGCAACCTAGAGACTTGGACTTGGTTGGAGGAGGTCCAAGAGCGGAAATGGAACATAATTCTTAGATAGGATGTTGTTGAGGAAGGACAAGACATTGTAAGAGAAAGGGATTCTTGAGCTGGTTGGCCAATGGAATACCCCATTAGACCTATAAGGTCTATAATAAACCTAGATCGACTTGGTGTGGTCAGAGGATTCTAGGTGGGCCTGTTTTGGTACTTGTATAAAGAATTGCTCTGGAATTAAACTGGCTCGAGGGGAGTACTAGTAAGGTTACCTGAACTCAATGGTCGAGTGGAGCAGTATTTTCTCTTAAAAAATTTGGTGGTGGTCTAAACCTAAAGAAATATAAGTATTATGTATGGTTGATTTCCATAATTAAATTTTTTACTATAACTACAGAGTTATCAATGTCTCTGTTATAAATTACTAGTTGTAGTATGCCTAGGGGGGATAATATGGGGTACAAAGGAATGAACCCAAGGTAATAATGTGTTGTAAAGATAATAAATAAATGGGCCATAATTAATAAATTAAGTGGTTATTCCCCATAATGCAAGGGACCACAAGTAGTTAAGAAATAATGTGATAAGCCCATAATATTGCATGTATGGTATTAAGAAACCCATGGTAATTACCGATGGTATTGTGTCTATGAAGCCTATATAGAGGCTAGAGACTCTCCATTGACGGATGTCAAGTATTGTTGTATTAACAAGCATATGGTTTGTGGAGTGATCTCCTTAAAGAGTAATTGTATGGTGTTACTCTATCTCAAGGGTTTTTCTAGAAGATATCAATAATAAACATTTTCATTCTAGTAATATCTTGTATTGGCTCTTGGATTTATTTTATCAAAGAATTTATTTGCAGGTCAGATTTATTACAAGTGCTATGTAGTATACCTAAGGGGGATAATGTGGGGTTAAGAGGGAATTACCCAAGGTAATAATGTGATGTAAGAATCATAAATAAATGGGCCATAGTTAATAAATAACTTGGTTAGCCTCCATAATGCAAGATACCACAAGTAGTTAGGAAATAATGTGATAAGCCCATTGTATTGGATATATGATATTGAGATATCCATGGTATTGTAGGTACGAATCCTATATAGAGGCTAGATACTCTCCATTGAGAGGTGTCAAAGACTAAATTTGTATTGACAAGCATATGACTTGTGGAGTGATCTTTTTCCTTAAGGAGTAGTTGTATTGCGTTGCCTTAACTCAAGGGTTTTATTAATAAAAATATGAAGATTCTATATTTTGTTCTTGTATTGGTATTGATATTATTGGAAATTATTGAGAATATTTTCAATTATAATATATTTGCAGGTCAGATCCACTATAAGTGGTATCAAAACACTTTCTTGGGAAAAGTTGGGAGAATTTTTTTTTCATTTTTGCATGGTTTTTTTGGGCATTGAGTTTGTAGATTAGATCCCAAAATTTTGATACAAAAAATTTACAAAAACAAATAGCATATCTGGATTCCTGCAAAAAAAATACCCAAATTCAAAAAAAATTTGGCCGAACCAGAGGCGGATGAGGGAGATATTGCTGATTTAAAATCAACTGTGTTGCATAAATTTTTCCGATGATAATTCATGGACGGCAACTATCCTGTCATATTTTTATAGTTTTTGTGCAGAATTTCAGAAAACAAATTGTATATCTAAGATTCTCTTGCAAAATCACCCAATGAAAAAAAATCGGTCAAATCAAAGTCCAGATGTGGGAGATATTGCTAATTTAAAATCAACTCTTTTTTTAGAATTTTTTATGACGGCGGGATAGTTGCAACGCTAATTTGAGTTTCCAGAGTGCCCATATCAGGATTTCTATCATATGGGAAGATGCAAAATGACCATTTTATTTCCGAAAACAGGTTATAATAAGGATTTTGAGCCATACTAACTGAGTTGTGGCCATTTTAAATTTGTCGCATAAAATAGGTAATTTTTTTCAAAACCCTCATTCTACTTCATGGCTTCTACTGAGATGATTTTTACAAGACGTGATGATGGTCCCACTATTGAAGAATTAATACAAACTCGTAAATCTCAATGCCCATTATTTTGGAGTGTCTGCATAGGGTATTATTTGGAAGATGAGGCTACTATATGGTAGAAGTCACTTGACAATGAGTTTTTGAAGATGTGTCCTTCTAAAGAAATTGAAAAACATTTTTTGGACAAATGGTTTCATAATGGAAAGAAGGAAAATAAGAAACATACAGGGTTATTTTATGCTAGTATTTCCTGATTACAGGTTCATGGATGTATTCAGAAGGAGAAGATCATTGTATCTATCAATCTCAGTGGCAAGCATAATTTTATTAATGTTAATGTGGCAAAAAAATTACAAGTTACACAGGTTGATAATGAGTATGTTTAAATTTATAAAGATTTGAAGATTTCTATGGACAAGTATGTGTTGCATTCTAATTTTTACACTTCAGATATAGATAATGTGGATGTTGTTTTGGGATAACCTTAGATGGACTCTATGGTTACTGTCAATATTAATGTGCAGAAGAAATTCATGAAGTTTTGGTATAAAAAGAAGAAAATGACATTGCAGGATATTTCTACTAAGAACTAAGCAAAGACTATGGAGGCAAAAGTACAAAGCTCTAATGACATTGGAACATCAGATGATGATCCATTAATGGTCAACAACCAAACACAAACATCAAACCAAGTACTAGAAAAAGCACCAGACACCACTCAGGCACCAATAGTGAGGAATTAACGAAAGATATTCCATCAGTTAAAGTTTCATCATATCATCACTCGCATCACCCAACAAGACAACAACCAACAAGTTGGAAATGAATTAGCAACAGGACAACAACTCTTGGACGACAGATAGAGAGGTACGACAATCCACCCACATCACATCAACACATAGGAACCGCCAGAACCAGCTTCCATCTCAAGTGAGCGAGGCACTGGCTAAATTTGGTGTTCACCTTTCTCTGGGATGGCTAGATGCACGTGCATGTTACCAGTGGACTACTCTTTTGAGTAGATCTTATCATTTGTGTTATTCTCATGTTTCGGGGATGAAACATGTTTAAGGAGGGTGGAGTGTAGTATACCTAGGGGGGATAATATGGGGTATAGAGAGAGGTACCCAAGCTAATAATTTGATGTAAGGATAATAAATAAATGGGCCATAGTTAATAAATAACATGGTTAACCCCCATAATGCAAGGGACCACAAGTAGTTAGAAAATAATGTGATAAGCCCATGGTATTGGATGTATGGTATTGAGAGACCCATGTATTGTATGTATGAAGCCTATATAGAGGCAAAAGACTGTCAATTGAGATATGATGAGGATTATTGTATTGACAAGCATATGGCTTGTGGAGTGATCTCCTTCCTTAAGGAGTAGTTGTATGGTGTCACCTTACCTCAAAGGTTTTATTAATAAAAATTTGAAGATTCTATATTTTGTTCTTGTATTGGTATTGAGATTATTGACAATTATTGGGAATATTTGCAGGTCGTATCCACTACACTAGTTTCCATGGAATAATATAATTTGTCTAGAAAAAACTCGTGATTGACAAAATAGTTAAAAAAAAAGGATTTGATGTGCATTATGTTACATATTAGAAGTTATATGTTATAGTTAATTATATATGATTAGAAATGAACAAACCTAATGGATAAAAGCCCACTATTTGAAACATTCCTTGTTCAACAAACTTATGCATTTCAAAAGGCGAATAACAAACCTTGGAAGAAGACTAGGTCCCACTCACCCACTAAATACCGGTGATAATAACTTTAAAAAATCAATAAAATAACCCAATTGAAAAAATATGTGGAAGAACTCTAAATGTAAAACAAAATGGAAATATTGAAGAAAGATAAATGGTGTTGAATTAATTACTCATTGTATTGAAACCCTTGGACCAAATTGGTTTCCCTAGCCCAGTTGGTTAATACTAACAATCATAAAACAATTATGGGGCCCTTTTATAAATTAAGGGTTTGACAACCTTTTTACAATTTGAGGAATCTGATAGACCTGAATTAGACCAGTCCTTAATCTCCAAATAAAAATAAAATAAAGGAAAACCTGGAAATCTTAATTTGCCATTGACAAACCATAATACAATGCGAGTATAGAAAAAGTCAAGAACACATATACATGCCTATATATCAAAACTACAAGGGGCACAAAGTTCGTGTAGTTTCCAAGAAATGACAAAGCCACAAGCTATTCCCAAACAAAATAATAATAACAATACTTCCACAATTTTACTAAACAAATACCTGCAATGTGAAGCATTAATTACGTAACAATGACGCTAATGTATTAGTTACCATGATGAATTGTACATGGAAAAAACTTTATTAAAAAAATGTGAATAATCACCAAACATTGGTACATAATAATCTTTAAGGGAGATGCATGTAGCAATAGTCAAGTAATACGAATTTATGACAATCGATCAGTAATTCTTCCCCACAGACGGGTTCTGGAGTAGAAAATACATATTGCCAACCTTTTTTTCCACAAATAACAACTTTAGGACATAAGTATTCCAATAATTAATTTACAATACATTCAACGTATACCTATCACCTAACTGGAGTAATGATTGCAGGCCAATTTAATTAAAAACATATTATATAACCTAGAAAGGTTTAACAGTTAAACACTAGCTAAGACAAAAGCGGAAACATCAAGCCCTCGATAGAGGGGAAAATTAATGATATTATATAAACTAAGGATTTTAACAAATTACATATACAAGTGATACATGTGCATTATTCAACGAAATATGAAGCATTACACCATTGACATATGGATGGCTCAGGTTAACCACTGTCCTAATTAAACTATTATGCATAATATTTACTAAAGTATAAATTTTTGAAAAAATCTAGTATATGACCTTAATCATTGACTTTGAGTGTTCATGGTAGTAAATGTGATGAAGACTTGGTAATAACCAAGTATATAGTAGAAAAAATAAAAATGGTTTCGGGTATGTTACAAGTTATACTAGAGCGGAAGGGTTCAACACTGTGGCTTGTTGAAGGGTAAATTAAGTAATTCTATTTTGTCAAGTATTAATTAATTTATTACTAAAGCTACTCTTAACTATAAGAACATATGTGTTGGATGTCTAGGAGAGCTAACAACTATGTGAGCGACCTAATTATTAGTAAGTTCTATTTTGTGCTTGTAAGACGGTGAATATAGTATAAATTCATGGTATGTAACAATAAGGAAGTACACGAATGGTTGAAGAAAGAGATGATAGTAACATTGTGAAATCCTTCACAATAATAAGTGCGTCGAACATTAAAAGAAGATATTGGAAAACCATCACAAGAAATTGAAAAAATTACGAATAAAAGAAAACAGAATATACACGGAGGAAAGTATATGTATAAATTAGAAGGGGGTTGAAATCTGTGTAATACGTAATATTTAAGATGTATTGGAGCTATGGAACATTTATGAGTACAAATATAGGTGTAAACAAAAGTGAATGGCAGGGATGGTTGGAATCCTTTCACCCAAACTAAGCATTAACAATTGATATGGTTGATATCGACAATGGCGATGATAAAAAATAAAATATATATGTCAATAGTATCTCTTAGGTATAAATTAGTCCAACGCAATGATACTAGCTGGTACAAATTTCGTGACTATTGGAAAACAAAGTCCAAACCGATAAGGGAAAATTAGTGAGTTTTTTTCAGTGAAAGGTCTTTGAATAAAGGAAGCCACTAGAAGAACGACTTACACAATAGAGCAATGGGCACAACCCATTAGCATGGAGAATTGTAATAGTCAAGTGGTCGAGAACTATAGTAGAATTGCTGGATATATTGATCCAGAACTAGTGGAATGGAGATAAGTGGTGATAAATTGGAGGAAGATCAATGGTAAGCCATGTAATTCAAACTTTAAAAGTTGAAAGTAAAATGGTAATTGTACCTGGGGTATTCCCCAACACCAAATAGATATGGAAGCATATCAGAACAATGTTGTTGATATCCAAAAAAGATATTCGTTTTACATTAAATTTAGCAAGATTCAATTTCAAGAATATGAAAATCTAGTAGAGATGGAGTTCAATGGCCCCTAAAATTTAGAAAAGGAATGCATATGGTTTTGAAATTCCTGTACCTTATGGATGTAGAGAGCTCAATTTTTTTTCGAGTTATAGATTCACAATACTGAATCATAGAATGATTTGCTAAATGGTTTATTCTATAACCACTTTGCAATCGGGAAGATTAAGTATGATTGAAAACCAAATGACAAGATAATTTTGACCAATTCAAATGACTATTAATAGTAATTTTGATATCTAAAGATTGAGATAGGTTGATACAACATGATGAAAAAAAATAGGTACCTATATATCATACCAAATGATACAGTTGTAAGACCCTTGATGGTCTGATGCTTTTGCCTTCTATCTATATATATATATAATATCAACCAATATCATAAGCTGAAAAGGTCAACATAAATGAATATGTATAGATATATATGTTAGGAACACATGACAACGAATGTATATACTAAATACTTCTAAGAGTCCATTGTCTTAGCAGGGCTTAAAGAATGGATAGTGGGTAGGGTGGAATATAGTTTGAAATTGGCGGGTATCTGAGTAAGGTAACTAAGGACACATAAACTTACGAAAATTAAATTCGTACTAAGGAGAATTTCTGGTCGCATATTCGCACAAGTGTAACCTACGCTTGTTTCCTGGGGGTGTGCTGACA
Organism: Pinus taeda; assembly: GCA_000404065.3. NCBI lineage: Eukaryota > Viridiplantae > Streptophyta > Pinopsida > Pinales > Pinaceae > Pinus > Pinus taeda. Next base: position 54,804 of record APFE031574893.1, on the reverse strand, counting down.
TGGGAGGTGCAGTGTGCTACCAACCAATGTTTTTCTAGATCAGTATTTTGAGGAACTTTAATATGAATTTTATAGACACAAATGGAGCTTTGATCAAGTGTTTTCTTAGAATGAACATATGTTTACCAAATCAATAAATACAGATAACCACACTGCAATGATGTGTTGAGGTAGTTGACGGGATTGGAAATGTAAAAGGGGAAGGGATTACCCAGGCACCTTAATCAACAGATTGCAAAACGGAAAGGATGTGAGCCCCAAGAAGAGGGATAAGAGAAATTCACAGGTGAGGTATGTACAAGAAGTAATATTACGAGATTCGATGATGTGAATTTCTTGTTATCTTTCATTGAGTTTAAATATGCCCATACTATTCCAAGTTGTGCTCTTGAATCATCACAGTGATTTCATTCAATATTACCTTGTGATTCTAAACCTTAATGGTACTGGGAAAGGGAAGAGGGAAAAGGTTGAAAAAAAACTAATTAAATTATAAAAACCTTAAACAAGGATTCCACATGTACTTAACGTGGACATGACTAGGTTCACTGAACAAAAGATAAAGATAATATATGTCGCAAAAAGGGTAAATTGAAGAAATTGTCCTAGAATATTTTCTTGTCATATATTTGATATCATGAAATTAAGATGGTGTCTAAAGAACAAATTATTGGGTGTAAGACATCATGGAGACAAGGTAAGGAAAATCTTCCTTAGTCTTAAATAATAATAATAATAATGATGATGATAATAAGCATGATTACTGAGGGGGCGGTCTGATAAGATGATGCAGCAATCAAATTTTTTGAGAAATTTCAACAATCAACCCCCGCATTTCAGTCTCCTTTACAGTCCAATATTCCTCAACACTACTCTGATTACATTATACAAGCCCGACAATTGATCTTTCTTTTTATTTGATAGAATCGCTCACGATACACCGTAGATCGTAACACATTAGATCCAACAGTCTATATTCTATCTCATAATCGCAAGTCGCAAGGTTTTGGGTTCTGGAGCTTTCCCTTTTGTATTGTTGTGATGTGATGGATCGCAATCGCACATCGCAATGTCACACAACTAGGTTCAGATAACACACAAGCCTTCCTGCGATGCGAGATTTTGCGATCGCACCTCGCAGCTCCTTAAGGCCGCGGTCTGACCACACTCCACTATCTGTTTGCGATGTGATATTGCAATGATCGCATATCGCAATTCTTCAAGGCTTGAGGTCCACCCCTTGTAAAAAAATCTTTTGCGCTGCGATGCGAGGTGATCCAACGATCGACGAAATTTCAAACCGTTGGTTGGACTTTAGATCAACGGCTGAGATCTTAATTGGCTCAACACTATTAATAATACAAAGGCCTGCAATTTCTTTTCGACTTTGATTTTTATATCATGAAGCATAAAAACAGAGAAACACTTGATTCTATCCCAAATACAAATAAACAAAGGCGAACAAGAGTTTCCACAGACTTATTATATAATCATACACACGCCATCATTTATTCATAATAAAAATATGTTTACAGAGTCTTGCCTTTGGCTCTATTACAACGATTAAATACTTTTGTTTCAATCTGGAATCCTTGCTCTAACTTGACTCTCACTTCACTCAATCCTCTCGCTCTCTGCCCATTCCAATCCTTCTACATTACATTTTTCCACTTTTTAGCACTCAAATCCTACTCTAACTAATCAATCTCTATCTTTAAACATTCTAACAACTCAATCTCTATTTTCAAGCTCTATCACACCCTTAAGCTAACAACTTATCTTTGAATCTAAAATAAGACAATTTCCTAACTTATTACAATAAATGAAATACAAGTCATTTCTTGAGAGTTCCAACCCTCTCGGTAAAAATTCACTTTCGACCACATAGGTCACTGAAATTCAACTTGTTTAGCCACAACATGTGAACAATCTTTCACATTGCTGGCTAAGTCCAGATGCTCCTGCATCAGACTCCCGGGGAAGAAAAGAATCGTCCTTCAAACTTTTAGGTCTTACTCCATACTTCTGTAACTCTGTTGTTGTCAACCAGCTAGCATCGTCCACTGGCTGTCCTTTCCATTTGACTAGATATTGGAAATAAGTTTGTCCTCTGGTTATTTTGGATACTCTTTTCTCCAAAACAGATTCCACTTCTTTCTTAGCTATCTTTGGCATTTGTTCTTCCCAGTTCACAGTTTGAACTTCATCTCCTGTAGTTTCCTCCCGTAGCTCTGTTTCTGCCACTTTGTATGGATACAAATCTGCAACATTGAAGATAGGTGATATTCCAATCCCTTCTGGCAATTCAATTTCACAAGCATTAGCTGAAAATTTTCTTATAATTCTACATGGTCCTATCTTTTTCATTTTCAATTTATTGTAAGTTTAGCAGGAAATCTTTCTTTTCTCAAATACACCATCACAAAATCTCCCACTTGGAATTCTTTCTCTCTTCTTTTCATATCTACCCTCTGTTTGTATTTACTGTTGATTTCCTGTAATCTACCTTTGACATCTTCTTGTAGTCTTTGCATCTGCTCTGCAAACTCTTCAACTTTTTCACTTCTCGTCTCCTGTTTACCCAAATTTCTGAGCTCATACACACCTCTTGGATTCATTCCAAAAATAATATGAAATGGAGTCATTCTAGTACTTCGGTTTGGAGTGTCATTATAAGCAAACTTAGCTTGAGCTAGTGCTAAATCCCACTGCTTAGGATTTTGATACACTAAACTTCTCAATATGTTTCCCAAGCTTTTTTGTTTCCTACTTTGGTTTGTCCATCTGTTTGCAGATGGTATGCTGAACTGAAACTGAGGTTAGCTCCTAATTTATTCCAAAGATTTCTCCAGAAATGCCCTACAAACTTTGTATCCCTATCAGACACAATACTTATAGGGAATCCATGTAATATTACAATTTCTGAAAAGAATATATTAGCTATGTGTGTTGTGTCACTAGTTTTCTTACAAGCAATGAAATGTGCCATCTTGGAAAATATATCTACCACAACATAAATGGAATCACTCCCTCTTTGAGTTTTTGGTAATCCCAAAGCAAAATCCATACTAACTGCATCCCACGGTCGGTTTGGTATTGGTAATGGCTGATATAATCCCATGTTCTGACTTCTCCCCTTTGCATGCTGACATATCCTGCATTTCTCAACAAATCTCTTAACATTAGTCTACATTTTTGGCCAATAATAAAAAGCATTCACATGAGCAAAGGTTTTATCTTGTCTAAAGAAACCAGATAATCCTCCACTATGTTTTTCCTTTATTATGTTTTCCCTCATAGAACATTTGGGAATACACAACTTGTTGCCTTTAAACAATAAGCCTCCTTGGATGAGATAGTCTACCCACTAGCTTCTGTTATGAACTATTGGATTTTTCACTGTTGTATATATATCTTTGAAATATGTATCATCTTTGTACATTTCAATAATTTCTTCAAATCCTACAACACCAACTTTGAATTCTTGCACAATAAAACTTACCTTGCTCAATGCATCAACAACTTTATTCAACTTACCACTTATGTGCTTTATCACAAAAGTAAAGCTCTACAAAAATTCAACCCACTTGGCATGCTTCTGGTTCAACTTCAGCTGGTTGTTTATGAACTCTAATGCATGATTGTCAGAATACAATATAAACTCTTTCGGCAACAAATAATGTCTCCATTTTTTCAAGGCTTGTACAATAGCGTAAAACTCTTTATCGTAAGATGAATACGTCTTCTTCGCTTTCAATTTCTAACTGAAGTATGCTATCGGTCTTTTTTCCTGACTCAGAACTATGCCAACTGCAACTCCACTAGCATCTGTTTCAACTTGAAATACCTTTTCAAAATTAGGCAAAGCTAAAATCGGTTCTTCTGTGATTTTCCTCTTCATCAATTTAAAATTCCTATCTGCTGCTTTTGTCCACTTAAACCGCTGATTGATCTCCTTAATTGTTTCAAGAATTGATGCACAAATCTGACTAAAACCTCTAATAAAATTTCTGTAAAAACTTACAAGACCATGGAAGCTTCTTACCTCAAATATATTTCTGGGAATAAGCTAGTTCCAAATTGCTTGGAATTTCTCTGGATCTATTTTCAATCCTTCTTTAGAAATTGCAAATCCAAAATAAATCAATTCTTCCTTCATAAAACTACATTTCTTCAGATTTATCAGTAGTTTCTCTTTTGCAGAGTTCTTAAAACCAATTTAAGATGCTCTAGATGTCCTTCCTTACTTTTACTAAAAACTAGAATATCATCAAGATAAACAATCACAAATTTGCCTGCATATTCCTTCAGGACTTCATTCATCAATCTCATGAATGTGCTAGGTGCATTAGTGAGTCCAAAAGGCATCACTAACCACTCATACAACCCACTGTTTGTTTTAAATGTAGTCTTCCATTCATCTCCTTCTTGAATTCTTATTTGATGATATCCACTCTTCAGATCTATTTTAGTAAAATACTTTGATCCACTCAAACAATCCATTAAATCATCCATGCGTGGAAAAGGAAATTTATACCTGATTGTGATCTTGTTTATGGCTTTGGAATCTGTGCACATACGCCATTCACCTCCTTTCTTTGGACTGAGTACTGTTGGTACAACACATGGACTAAGACTCTCTCTGATTAGTCCCTTATCCATCAGTTCTTGCACTTGCCTTCCAACTTCTGCATTCCCTTGAGGTGTCAATCTGTACGCTGCTTTATTTGGCAAACTCGATCCTGGTATTAGATCAATATGATGACTAATACTCTTTGTTAGAGCCTAGATTTACCTCAGGCTGAAAAGGTAAGATTCTAGGTCCACATCAAACCATGCTCAGCCTCGTAGCTAGCCCTACAAGGACAGGAGAGGGCTCTCTCCAGGTCATTCTCAGCAAAAGATAATCAGATGGGGCTTGAGATGACTAATTTAACAACTGATCTTAGGCTAGCTATGTAGTGCAAGGATTTTGATTTGCTTTTTGGGGGGTTTTGTGTTGGAAAAAGGGAAAGGCAAATTTGGGTCCGGGGATGAGGCCAAATTTTTGCAGAGTTCTGGTTGGGGCAAGGTAGGCAATAATTTTGATGCTTTATATTAAATGAATGGTAAGAAAAGACTGCTGAGGAGCTTAAGAGGGCAAGAGGCTGCAAGAATCCTCTCCAGACAGATGAAAATATGTAAAACTAAACAAATTTTAGGGCAGAGCACCATAAGCTAGTGAATTCTACCTTTGTCACTCAATTTGTTTAATTTCAGAAGCAAAGAGAAGGAAAATGGCATACATAAACATCAATGAACTTACAATTTCATGAAGAAAAACACCATCAAAACACAGAGCCACATGGATCCCAACAAGTGCTGCAAAACCCTGGTCTTTCCTTTGCCAAAAATGTTGAAAATGAATGTACAATGAAGTGCCAAGCAATCCCAAGTGTCCAACCCTGAAAATGACTCAGAAGATACATGATATAGACCATCCTAACCCATTCCATGCCTCTAGGGGTCGAGCTCATCATTCTAGGAGCTTTTTTTCAACCAATTCTAAACAAGGCATTGAAATCTAGGCAATCAAACAACTTGCCTCTATATGGAAGGAAACTGATTCATTCATTTAATTTTCACTTTTTAGTGAATGAATCCTCTAGAACAAGTAAATATGTACCAAAATTACATCATGGTAGATCAAGAGTTACATGAAAAAGTGAAACTAGTCAAAACTGGGTGAATTTCTGAGCTGAAGAGTGAAAATAGGCCAAAATTCTCTATGTGTCGCGTCTGATTCTCTATGCGTAGCGCAACGTTGGAGCTGATTTTGAGGCCCTTCCCGAAGTCTAAATTGAGCTCATGATAGCTCGCTGGAAAGCCCTACCTATATACTTTCCAACCCAAGTGGAATTTCTGGATTTTGTGTCCATTTGCCCTCCAAATATCCAATCTCCCAAGACTGCTTCATGTGTGTCAAAATAGGGGCAGTGAGGTCATTTTTGAGTGTTTTTTGACCTTTTTAGGGCTCAAAACCTGCCCAAATTTCTTGTCCATAGGTAGGAAAGAATAATTTATCATGAAAAATCCATAAATGCAAAGTTTTTTGGATTTGGAGCCCTCTAGCAAAAGCGAGCGCGACGTGGCGCAACGCATAGGGAGGAAAACTCTGTTTTTTTAGTGCAAAAAATTTTCAAAATGCAAAAATTGCTCCAAATTTCTTGAAATTTGGGCTGGACCTTCTCTATCAAGAGCTATGGTGGGCAAAGGATGCCTCGGCCAATATCCAGAGTCGATCATGCTCTTTTTGCCTCTTTTTCCTTTTTGATGCCTTCCTTTGTTTTGCCTTTAAATTCCTTATTCGTGCCTTGCAAACCTTGTTCCGTGCCATGTAGTGGAAAGCCATGTGCCTCAACAATTCTTTGTCCCTATCGGCCTTGTCCAGCAGTCTTTCTAAGTGGATGTTGACTCTCTCGAGCCAAGACTCCCGATCATCATTAATCTCTTGCTCCAATGAAGTGAATTCAATCCTCCTCCTTTGGGCAGCATGGCGATTCTCCCTGATGTTTTGTAACTCCATAATCACCTGGTGTTCTTTAAGTTGCTTATTTCTCTGCTCCAAGTATTTCATAGTCCACTTAGCCCTCTCCAAGTTGAGGGACAAGGCTTTGATCTCTGTCTATTTCTCTTGGGTGATCACTCTAAGATTTGCACTTTGTGGGCCCATGTCTGTATCGCCATCCTGAACAAGAATAAAGTCCCGCTCACCTGAAGGCCCCTCGTCTTGCATTGGCCTCTTGCCTTTGTCCTGTACCTGTGGTGCCGATGTCGAAAGCGAGGTCCCTTCCACCCCAGGTGGAGATAACACTCGCTTTGCTGCTGCAAATAGCTGTCTCGTGCCCTTCTGATAAGTAATGAAAACTGGCATAGTAGCAACGTGAGTCTCATAGCCTTCATGCTAATAGGAGGATCCACTTGTCTCATGCCTGGCCTTTGAAGGTCCCTGTGAAGCTCTGAAAAACTCACAAGAGATGAAATCATCCCAAGTAAAGCCCTGTAATCCAAGCTGATGAACCACCATAATTTTGATGAGAGCAAAATGGTAAATACTGTTGAACTGCTGCTGAGGGGTCTTGTGCTGCACAAGGGTGGTCATCCTCTCTATGTTTCGGCACATGAAGTAAGGAATGTTCATCATCCGTACCTGGTAAAATGCATCAGCAGTCTAATGTGATAAGCATACAAGCGGGAGAACCGACCCTCACAGGTGAAATACTTCATGATCAATTTCATTACAGAAGCATATTCATCCTTGAGGTACCGAAAAGGAAACACTCTCTTGAGCTGTCTCAAAAAACCAAGCTTGATGTACGGTTCATAGTGCTGCTGGTCAATTTTCTGCCTCTTGTTCCATGGCTCTCCAATGTTAGGTATGCCGGTTGCTATTGAGATGGATTCTGGTGTAAGTGTAAAGGTGACACTAACTAAAGTGGCTTGATCACCATGTAAATGCAGTACAAACAAGTGGGCCAACTCATGATGAAATTGAATATTAGCAACTTTCTCACAAAACTCAGAACATGACTGATGCTGGAAACAAGAGACGACAAGAGGGCAGGCCTGCAATTCAGTAAGGGTGGTTGGTTCTTCTCTGATATGTCTGCCACCTCTATGAGGCCTCTGGGGTGCATATTCCTCCATGGGTGAGTCACTTTGGGTCTCCACTTCATAATCAGATGAATGATCGGATGCCATAACTGCTGATAGAAAAATTGGCTTGAAGAAATAGGTGCTGATGTATGAAAACTATGTTGGACTTCCTTTTGGTGATGTGCTTGACCTCTGTCACCAAGGGGAAAACAGTGAAACAAGGGATCGTTAGGAGAGGGGAAAACTAGTGGGAAATTTGGGAATGTTGGGTAGACTTAGTTAGGGAAGTATGGGATGTTATGGGAATTTTGTATGGGTTAGGAGTTTTTGTATAGGTTTAGGGTTTGGGGATTTTACATTAGGAAATTTGGGAAAGGGGATTTGGGGTAGGGGATTTAATGAACTTAGGGGGATAGGGGAACTTAGGGAATGATGAAATCAAAAGACAAATGAGATGAGGGACGGAGCTTGGTGACAAAACAGTGATTTGAAACCCTAGCAACAAGTTTCCTTGAGGTATTTTAAAAGGTAGGTTGATGTTTTTGTTTTACCATCCATCACCCACCATACCCTAGCACAAACTTGGATGAAACACAAAGATGAAGACTCTACCTGGCAAATCCGTGCGAGTTATTGGAAATTTGGAGCAATTGTTAGTAGTTTCGGGCCTTTAGCTGCGTGCATCGTGTAGCATACCCAATGCGCCGTGCCTCCCCAGTGTGCCATGCTTGTGCAAAATAACACTGCATATTCATGCCCAGTGCACCGCGCCTCCTGATTAGTGCGCTGCGCTGACCGATTTTCGTCCAAATTCACCCAATTTCTCACTTGCTCATCAAATTTGCTCTAGCTTGCTTCTATTTTGCAAATGAGCTTATGACATGAAGGAATAGCTTGTAGACCAAGAGCTTTTAAGATTTTGGCTCATGAAACCCACTTTTACAATGTTTTCAAAATGACTTGATTTCAAACTCTGTTTTTTGGAAATTTTCACCTTTTGGCTTTATTGATGAACTAAATGAGTCAAACTTTGCTTGTTTTTTGCAGGTGTTGGAGATATTTTAGGCTACGGAAAGAAACCAGGGTGCAGATGAAGGAATTTGCAATAATGAAAACAAAATTTACATGATTTTAATACAATAAAGGCTAAATACTCTATTTTTTCTCAAAACAGAGTTTTGAGGAAAAACACATTTTCGAACACTTGTCGATGAAATTTATTGATGATGAAACATCCTCATGTCCTGCTAGTAATTATTGGACACTTCGACACATTTATTAACGAAATCCTAAAGGAACCCTGACCTAATTGACCATGAAACCCTAAAGACAACATTTTGCAAATTTTAATGAAAAGAAGACTGTATATGCCTTTTTTTTAAAGGAACAAAAATGAATCAATAGGTAAATGACATGAGGGACATGAAGAAAACCACTCTCGTCAGATGATCCATGCGCCTAATGGAATGCAGATGACTGGGCCGGACTCCTAAAAATGAAATGCAACAAAAGAGGTTTTGATCTCTGACGGAGGGTTGAACAGAGCGACTCTAACACTCTTGATCGGTGGTAATGCATTTGGAAACTCATCCACAACAATATCAACAAAATCATTTAATAGAGTTTTGATTTCTTTAGGTAAATTATCTATGTTTGTGGAAGTTAGAATTACCTTCGGTCGCCCTGTGACAACAAAATGCATTTCTTCACCTTTTTCAATCTCTTGCAGCAGCTCCTTTCCACTCATTAACATAACGTTGTTTCCAGATGCTCCTTTGTCAGTGTCATCCTTCAATGGCAGTAATACATGATTAGTCCCATCCTTCTCCAGAGTATAAGTGTTCATTTTGTCATGAATAGCTTTTCGATCAAATTTCCACGGTCTCCCCAGCAATACATGGCATACATCCATGGGCATTACATCGCATAATATTACATCCTTTTATGCACTAATCTATATTTCAACCTTGAATTGTCCTATTACAATAATTTGATGTTATTTGTGCAACCACGACACTTTGTAAGGAGTAGGGTGCACTGTAATTGCTAATATAAGCTTGTCCACCATCTCTGTAGAAACAAGGTTGTCAGTGCTTCCACTATCAATTATTACCTTACAACACTCACCCTTTGATTTACATGTCGTTATGAATAAATTCTTCCTCTGCGCTGGTTCTTCAATCTCTTTCTCTGTCTTAAGCAATGTCCTTCTCAACACCAGGAATTCTCCTACTTTAGGGGGTTCTTCCTTCTCCATAAGTCGAGGTATTTCTGGCTTTGCTTCAACCACATTTGCACTCCTCTGACTTGCTGATTTATTATAAGGACAGTCCCATGACACATGTCCCCATTCTCCACATATGTCACATCAAACATCTCTTCCTTGGCCCCTTCCTTTGGGTACAAATATTGCTCTATTAAAATCCCCTCTCTGGAGTGGTTTGCTACTTGAACTGCCTGCTTCATGCTGATGTTATTGTCCCCTTAGTTTGGTAGCTCCTCTACCTCTTACTACGCTTCTTCCTCTATTCCTCATATTCTGTTTTCTCAACATCTTCTCCTTTGCCTTCAAACTCGTTTGATAGGCATCCTCAATAGTCTTCAGACTTAACAAGCTAATCTCATCTTGTATGTCATATCTTAAGCCATTGATATATCTGGATACCTTCTCCATGTCATCTTCTGCATGTCATGCTCTAATACTTAATCTATAAAATTCTTCTATGTACTCTTTAACATACATTCTTTTTTGAAGTAAATTCTACAACTGTTTAAAAAGATTTAACTGATAGTCCTTAGGCATAAATTTGGCTTTCATCTTACTTACCATTTTGTCCCATTGCTTGATCTTGGACTTTCCTTTCCTCATTCTAGATGTCTATAGCTCGTCCCACCAAATAGCTGCATGTCCCTTCAATCGGGTGATTGTAAATCTCACCTTCTTCTTGTCGTCAGCTTCCTCTTCATAGTCAAAATATTTGTTTAATTACGTGATCCAATCCATTAGCTCTTCTGCATTGGGACTCCCTTCATACGTAGGAATTTCCACCTTTGGTTTTCCTCCTACTTTCGCCAACATCTTGATGACTTTAGTAGTTTCATTTTCCTCCTCTTCTTCTTCTTCAGAAGATTCTTCTTTAGCATTGTCATCCCCTTCATCAGGGGTTATCCTCTAAGTAGTCTCAATTGTTTCCATCCTCGTAAGCAGACTTCGAATCTCCTCTAACAGAACTGCATTTGCTGGTCTTCCTCGACCAATGCCGTCTCCTCTCCTTGGCGGCATGTTTATTGTAATCAACTTTAATCTCTCTGTGCTCTAATACCACAAATGATGCAGGAATCAATTATTTTGAGAAATTTCAACAATCGGTCCCCACGTTTCAATCTCCTTTACAGTACAATCTTCCTCAGCACTACTTTGATTACCTTATACAAGCCCGACAATTGATCTTTCTTTTTATTTGACAGAACCGCTCGCGATACATCGTAGATCGTAACACATTAGATCCAACGGTCCATATTCTATCTCATAATCGTAAGCTGCAAGGTTTCGGGTTCTGGAGCTTTCCATTTTGTATTGTTGCGATGCGATGGATCACAATCACACATCACAATGTCACACAACCAGACCCCGATAACACACAAGCCTTCCTGCGATGCGAGATTTCGCGATCGCACCTCGCAACTTAAGGCCGTGGTTCGACCACACTCCACTGTCTGTTTGCAATGCGATATTGCAGTGATCGCATATCGTAATTCTTCAAGGCTTGAGGTCCATCCCTTGTAAACAAATATTTTGCGATGCGATGCAGGGTGATCCAACAGTCGATGGAATTTCGCACCGTTGGTGGGACTTTAGATCAATAGCCGAGATCTTAAACATCTCAACACTGTTAATAATACAAAGGCCTGCGATTTCTTTTAGACTTTTAGTTTTATATCGTGAAGCATACAAATAGAGAAACACTTGATTTTGTCCCAAATAAAAATAAACAAAGGCAAACGAGAGTTTCCACAGACTTAATATATAATCATACACACGAAATCATTTATTCATAATAAAAATATGTTTACAGAGTCCTGCCTTTGGCTCTATTACAATGATTAAAGACCTCTGTTTCAATTTGGAATCCTCGCTCTAACTTGACTCTCGCTTCACTTTATTCTCTCACTTTCTGACCATTCCAATCCTTCTATATTACATTTTTCCCCTTTTTATCACTCAAATACCACTCTAAATAATCAATCTCTATCTTTAAACATTCTAACAACTCAATCTCTATTTTCAAGCTCTATCACACCCTTAAGCTAACAAATTATCTTTCAATCTAAAATAAGACAATTTCCTAACTTATTACAATAAATGAAATACAATTCATTTCTTGAGAGATCCAACCCTCTCGGTAAAAACTGACTTTCGACCACACAGGTCAGTGAAATTCAACTTGTTTAGCCACAAGATGTGAACAATCTTTCACATTGTTGGCTAAGTCTAGATGCTCCTGCATCATAAGATAATTAGTTAATCCCCATGTTGGGGTAAAAACACTGCTTGTTAGCACATCATTGGATCTTACATGCCAATTATCTTAAAATAATTCGTTGATAGAAGAAGTGAATAACATGTTGTGATCTGTCGTATAAGAAAATAACTATATCAGAGTAATATGGTGAGTGTGGAATAATTAACGTAAGGGAGAGAAATTCCATGACTACACATGGAAGCAAAATTGCATACAATTTTCATCAACCACCTACAACGCAGGATGGTGGTATAAAAAGGGGGGCCATATTGAAGGAATGTTGCAAAATGAATTCCTAGTTTTACACACAAAGAAAATAGCAAAGTAGCCTTGATAGCTGTAATTAAGTCTACTTGGACAAAGTATACAACATTATAGTTATCTTGAACATGGAAGGAAAATGATGTGACTCTAAATATTACTCATGTATGATTAAGATATATGTCACATTTGAATATGGACAAAAAAAAATATAATGCTGCTATCAGATATGAAAATACACTAATTGCAATCCATCATAACTAAGCAATAAAAAAAGAGGAAACAATAAATGGTTTCTACAATATTATTATTATATAAGTGGTGCAAAGGGAATTGGTATTCTCAGTGTTTGGAATTTACAACGAGATCACATAGTGGCATCTTGGTCGATTGGCGTAATAGATTGGTAAATAAAAATAGAATTATCACTAATATTGATGAGCTTACAATGATATTGTTGTTTCTTATCGAATGCAAGATGTTAACCCTCATTGGGTGTGATGCATAATAGTGACCCTTGCGAGATGTATAAATAGCAACTTATGATGGTTGTACTATAGTCTGAAATGA